>CM056171.1:57457916-57493667 GCA_029691765.1 Entomobrya proxima | reverse complement strand
CCCACATTTGTTTGGTTTCTCAGCTAAGTGTACTCTCATATGCTCTCTCATGATGGTATGTGTAACAAAGGTTTTTTTCCACAAAGATTGCAAGAAACCATTCGGTTTTTAATGTGCACACATGTTATGTGTCTATTCAGGGAAGCTTGGTTGAAAAATTCTTTCTGGCAGGTTGAACAGTTATAAGGTTTCTCCAAAATGTGAAACATAATGTGGCGACGAAGATTTGCCAACGATTCAGAACGCTTTGAACAAAACACACATCCGAAGCCTTTGTAAGTTCCTGAACAAAAAAGAATAGTTCATTGATATTGATAAAAATTTACTTGGCACCTTGATATTTGAGTCTCATAGATAAATTTTGAGTTTTTTAAAAGCTTTACCTTGGTGTTGGCTGACATGTTTTTTATATGTTATCTTAGTTTTGAATTTCTGTCCACAGTGCGAGCAAGAGTAACTTTCTTCTCCAGTGTGGGATCGCAAATGTGGGTACAATCTATTGCTTGAGGCAAAGGTTTTCGAACAAAGGGAGCACTTTAAGGGCTTTTCGCCAATTTGAACTCTCTCGTGTACAGTAAAGTCGTGCTTTTCTGCGAAGCTTTTCGTACAATGCACGCACTGAAAGGGCTTTAAACCTAAATGTACTCCATTCTTGTGTCGTTTTAAATCCCTGACACTTTTATATGACTTGTCACATAGGTCACATTTGTGGGGTTTCTCGTTAGTGTAAGCAATCATGTGCTTAGTTAACCTTGAACGTATAGAAAAGACTTTAATGCACATTTCACATTGCAGTATAGATTTATTACGCAAATTCTCATTTTCCATTATGAGCTCTATTAGAGTCTCTATTAGAATTAAAATACTAAAACAAAATGACACTTTACAAACGCTTTTCAGTGTTCAATAATTGGTTATCAGCCGGAGGTCTGTTAATTAGAAGGAGCTATTGCTTCATAATTTAAACTTATGACAACAAATCTAAAAAATACTAAGTATTTTTCTTTATCCTCAATTTCAGTCAATGGGAGAAAATATGAAATCATTGAAACGATAACTGCCAGAAAGATATTGTTTCATTCCTAGCACTGAACTAGTTTTGAAACAACTCGCAAATAAAACTTCCATTCTTTGTTTCAAAACTTGATACTCAAAAAGTTGAATGCTTGACAGAACTTCTACCTAGCACGTAGGATTATACAATTTACGACAAGTATGTATAGTTATTTGCCTGATTATTGTTTACATTTATGTACTTCGTACGAAATTGGATTAAAGCTCTAAATAGATTTCGTTCGAATCTACTTTAGTATATTGCGTATAAGAAAAAGACTGAGCTAGTGTAAAACTGAATGAAGAAATATTTAACCTTCTGTTCAAGGAAGCTTAGTTTTAATCTTCTACATATTATGGTTAATAATAAAGCAGCAAAATAAAAGGTACTCGGTATGCTTCACTTGTCGCTGTGGTTATCATGTCACATTACTCGAACACTATATGTGCACTAGAAACTAGTATTTATGCGACAGATTACGATACGACACTCACTACGAAGAAATGCTCAACGTATTGAATTGTGTTCACTTGAACATCTTGCACAAATGCATGCACTGAAGTACAAGGCTTATTTGTAGGTACAAGAAGGTAAGCTTTCATATTTAATCACATAGCAGGCAATGCTCATTTAACGTGGCAATATAATAAGTTGCAGGTTTACTGTATTCATGTCGTTTTCAAAATCACAATTACATAGTTAGGCTGAACGTATCTCATTCAACTAATTTAATAATAAACTTCGTCTATACGTGCTTTTAGAGTAAAATTTTAACTGTATGTAAGAACAAACTTTGTGCTCATTCAAACGTTAACACGACATCCAAATTTTAAAAAAATAAGGGTGTGTCCTAGGCTATGCTAGGCAAGCTTGATGTGTCTATTAAAATTTCAGTTTGGTTCATATAATACTCATGCATATCATATCGCACATATTTTTAAGAAAACCTACTTTTAGAAAAAATTGAAATTTAATAGATTGGAATATAGTTTAAAAAATTTGAAAGCAGTAATCGATGCTTTAGTTGGTTTTCATTTGATGCAAACAATGTCTCTTTATTTTATGTTTGACAACGTTTCACCTCGGTTGGAACTCTGGTGGGTTTGCATAAGCTGTTTATACTGGCCTTTGCATAGGCGTTTAGCCTTCTGCTTAATGCAAACAGGGAATTCATGTTTGACTATGAAAGTATGAATGTATATTTTTCCAAAAAAAAGACTTTCTTGCAGGTAATTGAAACATGAAAAATTTGAATGGTTATGTAGAACCTGCATTTATATAGATGCGTAAAAATATATTACTAGGATATCCTAAAGGATTAGGGTTTAGGATTACCTGGAATTTTCAGGTACCCAAACGTTCATGTTCCACAAGAATTTATGTTTGTTGAGTCTGCAGAGTATTCCGAAAATGTGTACATCTTAATCTTTTTATGCCCTTTTGAAGGTGCTTAGCCTGTCTTAACGTTTCATTGTGTCCAGTAATGCCGTTTTTAAACAAAACAGTGTTTAAAACACTGTTTAAACGTTTTTTTAAACATGTTTATCGTTTTTTTGATAAACAAATTATCAATAAACAAAACAAAACAGACTTTAAATAAACATTTTCCCGAAAAACCAAACAAAAAACACTGTTTAAACATGTTTTTTGCACCTTTTTTGACGCGTTGCGAGGTTGCTGGTGAGCGGAGCTTAGCGTACAAGTCACACGCCACACAATCAAACCAGCTCATGCAAAACCCTTCTGAGTCTCAACTATGCGATTCACCATTGCACACGAAGTTCCACTTTCTTTGCCGTTTGAATTCGGATTCGGAATCGCATTGAAGCTTAATTAAATTCTGGTTAAGTGATTATAATTATAACAAAAATTACAAACTAGAAATTGCAGTTTGCGTGTTTATGCAATGTGTGAGATATGCAACTTAATTAAAGTTTGTGTGAGATACGCCGTAAAGTATACTCCGGGGAATATGGCGTCAGCAGATGGAGATGACATCATCGCCTTAGCAGATGCTTTAGAAGCTAGTGCAGGTACTTCAGCAGCCACAGCAGGTGCTCCAATTCCAGCATCGGAAGTTAGTATTGAAGGGAAAACCAAGGGGAATATCCGGAGGTCAAGCATTTATATTCACTTCACTGAGAATCCGGCCACTAGAAAGTGGAGGTGTAATTATTGCAGGTATGCTAATTAGAATCCTGAAAGGAATGCTGAAATCTGGAATGCAGGAACGAACGAGAGTTGTGACGTGTTATAGGTAATAGGGAATAGTATTAGTAACTGTTTGCTACTAACTCGCTGAGTTTTGTTGCTTAAAATATCATATTAAAATCTGTAATAGGATTGGTAATAAGGTGTGTAGAAAACAATGCAATGTTTATCTCGGTGCCTAAAGAACAATGATATTTATTGGACAACTAAATAAATTTATTGTAATCAAATAACAAGGTTTTTATTCTAAATAGTTAATTATTTACAAAAAATCATCAAAATTAAACTTTCCGGGGGTTGAAATGAGATACTGCATGGTTTGAGTATACGTTTTCTTGTTCTTCTGCTTTATCTTTGATTGGCCAAATGCGCACTTGTCGAAACGAATGTTTGAACGTTTGTCCTTAGGTTTCGGCATAGACCGTAATTCATCCATCACTGGACAACTAAACCTTGTCATCCCCAATGCTTGGAATTATTTCATTTTCCTATAGCATAAGGCCGTCAATCGTGCATCTGTAATCGAAGAATGTGTTTTTCCTTGCAGGTTCTCTCCAAGAAAGTGCTCCGACAAAAGTCCAAGGGAGATTTTTATAATCCTTAAAGAAATCCTGAATATCCTTAGTTTTAGCCGAGGTTGGGAAGATCCAGTTATCTGATTCTTTATCTTTTGTAAACCCCAGACTTTTGACATCAAGAGCAGTGCTGGCACCCCAGATTTTTTTTCCTTGCAAAATCAGATTAAGAATTTCCTTAACCTATTCAAAAAAAAGATTAAACATATCATGCCATTTAGAACGCCATTCGATTGAGTCAATGTTAAGGTCATTATTTCATTTTATTTCATTAGTTTGTGCTTACAGATTCCAATGAAACTCCTAGTTCCATTTTTTTGCTGTCCAGTCCCGTTAATTGAGTGTTGAACTTGCACACGTTGGTTTGTTTAAAAATGAAAGTCCAAAACAGTAGTCTTCCCTTGATATCCACAATTGCTAAATCACCAGACACATTCTCGTGAGGGCCAGCCATGGTAACTTTTTCAGTGTCGAAGAAAATTACATCTGCATTAACAATCAGATCTCCTCTGCATATCATGGGGACCTAAACATTCAGAAAATAAATGATTAATGCTTTATAAGTTTAAAGGGATTACTGTATTTATTTCCCGTAAGTATAATCTAACCTTGCTGGCCACTGCTGCTTCCGGAGCCGGAAGTGGCAACAACGAAGCCCCGGGGTCAACATTGCGTTGTTGCCCACACACTTCCTTTCCTTTTTCGGAGAGCGGTTGTCCCTTTTTAGCTTGCCCCATTAAATCCCTGGCAAGATTCATCAGCTTCTTCAGCTTGAGAGCGTCAACACGAAAGGTTTTAATCACTTCCGACGCAAGTTCCAGCTTCTCTTCGATGGTCCATCCTGCTATTTTGCTAATTGCTGAACCCTGAAAAAATAAGTATTTGTTAGATTAGTGTCGTGTAGAAAACAATGCAACGTTTATCTCGGGGACACATTTTAAACCGAATACAAAGAAAGAATTTTACCACTTTAGAGGATAAGGCGTAGTGCTTGGGTCCGGGTGGTGGTGGGGTAATTTTACTACATCCGGGAAGATCCTTTTTTTCTTCCATATTGGTCTTTTAACAAGCGTGATTTCTGTTACACAAAATATTATGTTGAAATGAACCACGAAATGAAATATCACTGGGAGTTTTATTTTAATTGGAAGTAATTAATTACCAGATGGACGATAGCTATTTTGTAAAGATAGCAGAAGATAATTTTGATGTGAGCACGGGAATGTAGAAGGAACTACTCAACAAGGCAAAGAAAAATACGGAACAAGAGCACACACAATGAATCATCTGTGCAGAGGCATTCCCACAGAGTGAACTTCAATATAAAAAGTAGATGGAACGAGTACAAGATGGCGTTTACGTTTAAACACTGTTTATTTTGTTTTTTTTAGAAAACAAAACAAAACAAAACAATTTCCAAATAAACAAAACAAAACAGGTTTTTTAAAAACGTTTCCCGTAAAAACAAAACAAAACAAATGTTTTAAACAGTGTTTAAAAACGGCACTACTAATTGTGTCTAAACTACGCTTCTGTACCTTGAAACCAATTATACTTTTAAAACTTCTCCATTCTATGAAACAAACCAAATAATTTATTGTGCACCACCAAATGAAAACATATCAGTTGTCAGTGAACATTTCTACTGCTAACATCCCTAAAAACGTTAGTTTATTCCTAAAATTATCAATCCATGATATTCCGAACCCTTTTATGCTCTACCGTAATAGTATTGAATCTTCAATGTGTTATGTTGAATTTACATTAAATATCTAATACTGTTTTTACCTACTTCATTACAAAGTGAATTTACTACACCAACGACTGCCCACGTCCTGCTCTTGATTAACACGCTGCAAGCACTACAGCAAAATGAGGTCAAAATATCTAGCCTCAAGGCAGTGTTTGATGTGCGACCGCCTACTAACTAGGCAGGATGGTTTGGTAAAACATATGCGAGTGCATACAGGAGAAAAGCCATTCGAATGTAGCAGATGTCGAAACACCTTTGCCAGTTACCCGTCGTTTGTACAGCATTCAAAAATGCACTTCCCCAAAATAAAACCATTCAGTCAAATATGCGACAAACACTTTGCCTCAAAACATGATGTAACTATGCATTTGCGGAGCCACACAGGTGAAAAACTATATCCCTGTGACATTTGTGGCAGGGATTTTTCAAGCAGTTCAAGCGCCAACGTTCACCGTCGTACACATACACTTGAGAAACCTTTTGCATGCCAGTTGTGCTCAAAATCCTTTAACACAAATGCAGAACTATCAAAGCACATGAGAACTCATTTGGGTGAGAAACCTTACAAATGTGACAATTGTCCGAAGGCTTGTACTACTAAGGAAGCACTGAACCTACACCAGGCAGTGCACCGTAGCGTAAAAGCGCATAAATGTAATGTATGCGGAAAGCTGTATTCAACCAAGTCAAGTCTTAAAAGCCATGTTAAATTGATTCATCTAAATGTGGAAAGAAAATTTAATTGCAGCTTCTGTCTTAAGAAATTTATAAACAAGAGCCAACTTGAGATTCATCAAAGAGTTCACACAAAAGACTCACCATACACGTGCGAAATTTGTGAAAAAGCTTTTCGGCAGAAAGCTCATCTACTCACGCATATGCGAACTCATACAAAGGAAACACCATTTAAATGCAGCATTTGTGGAGTTTGTTACTCCCGAAGCGATTCTCTCAAGTTTCATCTCAAGGCGCATAGTGGCGAAAAGCCATACAGCTGCAGTATTTGCAGCAACTCATTCCGTCAACCAGCACATTTAAGCAGACACATGCGATCTCATGCTCAATACAAACCATTTGAGTGTGTATTTTGTGCAAAACATGTTGCTAGTTGGACAGCTCTATTTAACCATTACCGTGTTCATATATTAGAAAAACCAGTTAGTTGCCAATTTTGTGAGAAGACGTTTACTTCCAGCGGTTCAAGATCTAATCACATTCGGGCAAACCACAATTGACGCTTTGTAAATTCAACATGAACATAAACCCTATCTCAACCACAAGTATGTAAGTAGTGTAGTAAGCTATCCACATCAATAAGTACAATTGCTACAAATAAAACAATCTAGTAGTGTAATTGAAATTATTATTTATTTACAGAATCTTTTTGAATGTATCTTGTTTAAACCAACAAGTGAAAATTGACAATGATAAAGTGTCAACAGGAAATACCGTGGCCATACTGCTTGCCATACCTAGCTTAAAATTTATTGTACATAGGTAGAAAACTCATCAAATATTTGATGAGTTTACTTAATTTGATTTAACCAGTAAAGTTGTAAACGAAAACATGCTTCAAGTCATGTACTTGTGAAATAGTCGAGTCTGTATGATTGTTATTCTAGCAAAGAGATACTTTGTACTAATTGTGTGGTGCTTAACAAAGAACCTAACAAAAGAGGTTATCGTAATTAAACATCAACAATAAAGGATTTTGACAAAAGTTATGATAATATTTCAGTTGTTATACAGCGGAGTTTACATAATATTATTAGTCGTCCCGTCGTTACAGTCTATTAACTTTTACGTGTTTACTTGCTCACCTTTGACATGACTTTTACATTGTTAATGGTATGACGATTCAACATCATGCTTACTTGAACAATTCTTGAAGCTTTTGATTAATAAATTATTTAGTGTTGCCAAATGCAAAAACTGCAATGATTATGCATTTTTAGTAGTTTGAGATTCATGAGGTAAAATATCATTTCACTACTTACGATTAATTATACTGTCACAAGGCAATCTAGTTCAAACTCATCAAGAAATAAGGGAAGCATAATTTTTATCGATTGCATTTTACACATAAAGTTTCAACTGTGCACAAGAATGACCCTCTTCGGATAATTGTTTCCGATAATTATGAACATGAGATTTAATTTAATTGCAAGGGCTTCAATATACGACATTTTTACGCATCAAACTACGAGTCCCCTGTCATAGAAAACATGTACTCTATATCTAATTACGTAACACTGCCTGCAAATCCTGCATAGAAGTGAAATCGAGGATTCAAGAAATTATGTCAAATTTTGAGAATGCAGTACATTTTGCGCCTATCTATGCGAATGGTCCAGCCGTAGCTGCCTAGGAAGCTAATAAAGGGTTCCTCGTAATGACTGCACCCAAATATGTTGCTACAATGTTTAGTCAACGACTATTTATATGAATCTTTGGGTTATGCTTTCTGATTCACCATGTTTTTGTGAATACATGTTTGTATTTTGACAAATATATCATGTAAGCAAGCGACAAAAATGAAATCAAACTAAAGTTTGCTAGAAGCACAAAAATTCCAGTATCAAAAACTTGACGAAAATTTTTTCGAAAAACTTTGATAAATTTGTTGACTTTGGGTAAATATAGAAGTATTTGGTAGTAGATGCAAGGCCCGATTGTGGTCGTGAAAAATCACCAAGAGTTAAATATGAAGTGCATAATAGCTGTACCATTAGCAGCTTGAACTTTTTTGAAGCATTTGTCGTGCCACGTTAAAACTAAAGCGCTTCTATTTTTTTAATTCCGTTATGTTAAACGTCAACTTTATGCCAAATTTAATTGCACATTTTATGGGCTTTCAAACAAGTATTCAAGCGTATGATTTGCATGTTTCATAGTGGCACAAGAATACATACACTTTAGTGCACTTGCAATACATTGAAAAAAATGCTTGTACAAGAAATCTTCAAAATGTAACAAATCTTTTAATCCACATAACTTCTGCTATAGTTTCTCGATTCATGTAATTAGCATGTCGTTTTGATGCGTAGATTTTGGGGATTCTTTAGAGGTCTCAGATATACTAAATAATTCTTTAGTAGAAAAGTTGTGCAACCTTACATTTATAGTAAACTTTTGAAAACAGGAAATAAGAAATTTTGATTAAGGATTTTTAATTATTCTCAAATATACCACAACATAGTTTTGCAGTAAGTTTACGCGCGGTTTATGTAGACAAAAGCTTGCTCTACAAGAACATGTTACGACTTACCCATCAATTGCTTATCCTGCCTTCAAAATTAAGTAGCGAATTTGGGTGCAGTCATTTCGAGGAACCCTTTAGCTTAAAAAAAGGATTAAATAGAAACGGAAACAGTGGTTAAAAACTCCTTGCGCTATTGTTCCTTGTTTTTAGTGTTATTTTTGGACCGATTATGTTATTGCAAGTCACGCAAATCAACAGCAAAATAAAATGCAAAACCAGACAAGGATTTGTGATCATTTCCGGACGATTAAAATTTTAACTGTTAGTTAATTTAGTATTATCTGCATAAACATGCGTACAAAAGTTTTTCTCTTTGGCTCAAATATTATTGACTTGCACTCTCTCTTTTTGTCGTGAAGTCTGGCGAGCACATATCTTTTTCCGTTTTTGAACAGAGTGTCACTTATCTTTTTCTGTAAAAGGTGCCGCGATAACTATTTTTACAATTTCCTTAAAGTGCTTTGAATAAAACCAAATCACACTTTTACTGCTCCACCTAAGTCTAGCGTACGACGAAGATTTCTTACGAGCATGTAGTCGTGTTAGTAAGTCTTTCTACATGCTGAACGATAAGAATTACTTGAACAGTTTTATACAGCTTGTAATGTCATACGGAGTACGGAGTGCTCTTATTCTCCGAGTTAGTATTGCTGTTTCATATAAAACATCTTTCATTCTATAACTTGCTAAATAGTTAGCACCGCACCGCATTTGTAACAAATGCACCAATTTACATGCTATATACATTTCTGAGTGGTTTTGTGTAATACATACAATTAAATAAAATCGCTTTATTGCATCAGAATACTGAAATTTCCTAATAACATTTACTATAAATCCTTAGTGTGATACTAGATAATATAATTTATCTTCTCTAAATGCCAGGCATGTTATGTCCCAAAACTTTACTACATCTTTTAAAGCAAACGTAAAAAATTCTAGTGGACGTAAGGTAAAAAGGATAAATAGTAATAGTGTTTATTAAATTAGAACAAATATTTATTTTTCTCATTAGTAAATTAACACATAAACGCATAAATCTGTACAGATACACCAAAAAGTATACAGAGCTAGTTTCATACATTGGTGAAGGTCAGCAAACCAACATAAATTGGATTACCGTAAGTGTGTAATATATGTATGGGCATAAACTTAATTTAAATACCTAGACTACAGCATCAACTGAGGGGAAATAAATAAATAATTCTGATTGCATTGGTTATCAAAAATGATATTCCTTTAAGTGAGTAAGCAAATGCTTCCGCATGTTCGAACTACACGAAAACATTTTTTGGCATTTTGAACACTCAAACGGTTTCTCACCGCTGTGCATCCTGCTGTGTTGTACCAGGTTCCCATTCGAGCTAAAGCATTTCATGCATTTGTCGCATTTCCAAGGCTTTTTTCCCGAATGTACAAATCGTTTGTGTGAGTTTAAACCATTGGGTTGAGCGACAGCTTTGTTGCATTCGTTGCATTTGAATAATTTTTTGTTTGAGTGTAGAAGGCAATGACTTTTCAATTCCCCGTTGGTTTTGAACTTCTTCTCACAAGAACTACATTTAAAGGATCTTTCTTCCAAGTGTCGGGCAAGATGTGTTCGCATGTCAGCTGTTGTCTTAAAAGTTTTGTTGCACAACTCGCAAATGCACGAATATTTACTTGAGTGTACGGTTTGCGTGAGCGTATTAAGGTTACCTTTACTACAAAACTCCTTATTGCAAACCTTGCAAGTGTTAGTTTGCTCCTTGATATGGGATATGATATGAGCGTTTAAACTGCTTGAAGATTTAAAACGCGAAGAACAGAACACACACTCAGAATTTGCTTGCACAAGTCCTGTTCAAAAAAAGTATTTTATGATACAATCAGTACTTTCGACATTCGTCTATGCAATGAATAATTAAATAAAGGTGGAAATATAAAAATACCAGCATGATTCCGAATGTGTCTGTCGCGGCTCAACTTGTTTGTAAATATCTTGCTGCACTCAGTGCATGAGTACCATTTTTCAGCCGTGTGACTCCGATAATGAGAGTAGGGACTTTGCTTTGGGAAAACGTCTTTGAGCAAATGGAGCATTGGAAACGTATTTCGCCGCCGTGAACTGATGCGTGCAATGTTAGATGGTCTTTTCTTGCAAATTGCTTCTCACATTGCTGGCACTGAAAACGCTTTTCACGAAGATGGGTTGCCCGCTTGTGACGTAGTAAATGCGTAGATGTTGAAAACGATGTGTCACACTGGTCACACTTATAAGGTTTTTCACCTGTATGCACCCGCATATGGTAATTGAGACGGCTTTTATATGGAAAAACCTTCCAACAGATTTCACACTGAAATCTGTCCGAAGCTGCGTTGCCTTTCTCCATTTTTGAAATAATAACTTATAAATTCAAATTGTAGTTTAGACTTGGTTATTAGTAAACCGACGTACAAATCCAACAATAGTGCAACGCGTTTACATACTGACAACGTTTTGATGCTGATAGTTGTATATTAGAGTAAACGTTAAGGCAACTGACGAACGAATGCACAAGCTGTTCAATGCAAGCGTACGATCAGACCATGTATGCATTTAAAAAGGGGTTAATTTGAGTATGGTGGAATGCAGCTGTATAAGTCAAAAGGTGCATTATGAGTTTAACTAAGGGGATGGTAAGGTACCTGAATATAGAAACTTGGATTTAACGCATATATTTGGGAAACATGGATTCATTTGTGTACGTGACTACTTAACTACTCTCAGCTAAGTCAAGTTCTTAGAAATGACTTTGTCAAATTCTCATTTGCAAGGGATTAAAAAAGGATTATATTACACGATATCAATAGCTGTATAACTTTAACACGATGCATAATACATTTTTGGTAATTTAAGTACGTTACACATTTCTTTCTATTCGTTAATAGTTTTCAATGAATTTGGATATTTAAAGTTAGTCGGCTTCTAGGAAACCTGGTTTACTACCTGCCTGCGTTTTATGAAGAGTGTTTATTCTTTTAGTTGAAGTGTAAAAATCCACGAATCGGATGCATCAGCCTATCAAAACTTTCAACTTAATACAGTAGTCAAAGGGCACAGTATATTTTTTAAACACTTTTTAAGTGTATATAGGGTCATACCGGTAATTTGCTCGGACCAACACTTGGAATGTCCGCCCGGCTAACAATGGTTTGCTTGTTTTATATGCATATTTGATTAAGATAATGGATAGGATAAGATAGGTGTGCGTTTGAACGTAATTTTTATGTGTATGTGACAGTGTACCACCAATTTAGGTACTTTTGGCTGTGCTAGTAGAACTATACCGCTACTTATCTTATTTCCCAATAATTCTTTTGTTTTCAAACTACTAAGAAATTCCAAGAAAGATATCAGGTACATATTTGAGTTATAGTTAACTACAAAAGCTAAAGCTGCGCATCGACTTTCCTTCCATATTTTCAAAACAAACTAATAAGAACTTTTACAAGTGCTTCGTGGTACGCTAGCTTGAAATGATTTGCTCCAAAATACAAAAAAAATCAGCACAGTGAAATTGCATTTCCAGGCAAAAGCAGTCAAGAAGCAAAAACAGACGGGAATTTATTAGTGTGTATCAGGTTTCTGCTAAAGGCGTTAGCCTGAAGTGTACCTAAAAAACTAAGCTGGGTACGTCATACTCTTTCTGAGTTTACCCTCAGTGTGTCAGTTCGGTGTTTTGGTTCATTCGTGCCTTCCATTCCCCTAAGACTCTTTTTGCAATCCTATAAACTATAATTCTTTATGACGTTGTCATATTTGAATTACAAGGCGTGCATACATTTGCTGGTGCGTAAACAAGTAAATATTTTATTTGCTTTGAAACATTAATCCTGATCAGTATAAAATGGAACAAAAACAGATTGCTTCAAAACATATTGCAAAATGTGCAATTTGCAAGAAATGTTTTCCGAACAATTCTGTGCTAACTACCCACATGGCTGTGCACACAGGGGAAAGGCCGTTTAAATGTGAGCTATGTAATAAACCCTTTAAACGAGCAAGTCATTTGAAAGTGCATAAAAATACAGTGCATTTGGGCAATAGGCCATTCCAGTGTACAAAATCTCAGCAGCGTTTTGGTTCAACAAGCGGTCTAGCCCGACATAACAGAGTTCATAGTGGTAAAAAGCCATTTGATTGCTCTTTCTGCCCCAAACGTTTTGTGGACAAGGGAGATCTTTACAAACACGTACGAAGGCACGTCAGAGAGGAAGTTTATTCTTGCTCACAGTGCACCCGCACCTTCAAGTGTAAGAAGAGTCTCAAAAGCCACGTTGACGGTCATCAAGGTAAATACAACAACAAAGTAAATCAATTATACAATAACGTTCTCTTACTAAATGATAAATAAAAAGTTTCAACTAAAATTTTCCCTAGGAATCTTCAATAAGCCTTTTGAATGCGTTTTCTGTGAAAGACGCTTCTTGGGTTCAATAAACCTTCAATCTCATCTTCGCTCCCACATACAAGAAAAGCCCTTCAAATGCTCAACATGTCAGACCGAATATGGCAACAAAGCAATTTGAAAACTCACACGAAAATCATGCACAATGATGCACGACCTTACTCTTGTGATTTGTGTGGAAAGACTTTTAAGAGCAAGGAAAACATGAAGTGTCATCTCAGAATGCACCTAAAAGAAAAACCATACAAGTGCGGAATTTGCACCAAAGCATTTGTTACAAAAAAGGATATGCAAAATCATACACTTGTGCATTCTACCAATAAGCTTTACAAATGCATCCAATGCAAAAAATCCTTTTCACAACGCACTGGCTTAAGAAATCACAACCACAGGGTTCATTCTGAGGAAAAGCTTTGGAAGTGCAAAGCCTGCATGAAAAGCTTCAAGACAAAATTTGAGTTGGTGAGACATGAGAGTATCCACAGTACAGAAAAACCATTCCATTGTACGCACTGTAGTGCTCAGTTTGCATGCAACCAGTATTTACGTAAACATGTACGCTGTCACATGAAAGATATAAGCTACCCCTGTTCGCAGTGTGACAACAAATTTACAAATAAACAATATCGTGACAAACATGTCAACCGGCATCTAGGTAAATTACGCACTTATTTTTTCTAAAGGAATCTTCGACCAGCCTTTGGAGTGCATCTTTTGTCAAGCACGTATTGCTAATTTGTCTGGTCTTTACCCACATCTGCGCTCTCACACTACAGAGAGACCATTCGGTTGTCAAACCTGCTTTACGGAATTTAGACACAGTGAAAGCCTGCTAGATCACATTAAGCGCAAACATTAAGTTTGTGTAGCTTCTGCACCATATTCATGTAGCAAACCTTTCAACATCGATTTAAAGAACTGATTTTTTTATTCATGAAATAATTGATAAGTTAACCAGTGGTTTGCAATATAATGAAAATATGTGTCTGTTGACAAATTTTATTTTAAAAGTTTGTCTTTTCTAATTCTTCAAATTAATTTTACACAAATATTTGTACACTACTTGCAAATGTAACATATTTTAACTTTGGATTTCCATAGTAGTTAAGGTCGTTTAAAAATTATTTATTTATAAACATTTGTTTTTGTTGCATAGAGTAATAAACTTTTCTCAGTTATCACTTTGGATATTTGCATATAGAATTCTAAATATCATATTTCGATTGTAGGTTTCATTGTAAGCCCGTTGTCAGTACAGAAATGTTTTTAGCATACGCGCACGGCAGTTAAATCCATGCAACATTTTAAATTATAATTGGCTACACTGAATAACTTTCGTAATTAACTATACTAAGTAAATTTAGAGTTCCAGCAAAACATTTGAAACATGTGTAGATAGCTCAAACGTAAAAGAGATGGCATAAGCAATATGCAACACTTACCTAAAACTATTTTATCTTCTGTTAGTAATAAAAATTATAACATTTGAACTTCTTTGAATGCACTACACAAGGATTTTGTAAGTCAATAATTGCAGATGGGCCATTTAGAAACACGGTGGAATATCGCATGGTTAGTACAGAGTATTGTAGACTGTATACGTACGTATGTGAATATTAAGTTCTGGTGTTAAGAGCACAAACGGTTAAATGTATGCGTTTACTTACACCAACAGATATCGTTAACTGAAAAATATGTTTGCATGGCCAATCATAGAGCTACCTTTAAAGTTTAAAGCATATACATTAGGTTTTGTAGATTACAACCTAGACTAAGAAAGTTATCCTAAGCACAAAATTAACAAAGTCAACATTGGCTGATTTAAAATTAGTTAGTTTTGTTATCAGGTTGTTTACACAAGAATCTCTTATTTTTAATACCATCGAGCAAACTCGTTTTAACGTTACCAGCATTGAAAGTATACAATATTAAAAAATGATTAGGTTAAAAAATGCATACAACAGTACATTCGGTTAGATTGCAATTTACTCTTTGTTGGAGAGACAAATTTTTGGAAGTTATCAGGTTCGTGATTTGTGTATAGTTTTCCGTAAACACCAATTTGCTGAACTAATGCATTTAAGCATGTGTGTATTTAAAATATTTTGAAACTAGCATTAACAGATGATTCTAAAAAATAATTACTGGTGCAGAAGACAATTAATAAAAGCAGCAACATTTGTCGCATGTTGAAATGCAGTAATCGATCCAGTTACAGGAGTTCATGCATCCTAAGTTATATATTCCAACGGCGCTGTGCTTGCGTACATTATGTTTATGCAAATATTCCTTTCGTTTGAATTTCGAAGTACACTGTGCACATATGAATGGTCTTTCACTGCTATAAACTCCTTGGTTAATTTTTAATTCACATTTAGACCTGATTCCTTTCTCACAAACACAACGGTTTTTCGCCAAGTGCAATTTGAGGTGTTGATGTAGAGTCAGATTGTAAATGAACGCCTGTCCACAAAGTTTGCAGGAGTACCTTGTTCAGATGAATGCACCCTAGTGTTTTTGGTTTAACAACATCGGTCATGCCAATTTCAGAAAACCTAAATTTCATAGAATGTGTGCAAATAAATTATTATTTATTAGTGTTAGAGCTACTTTTTATGACTTTTGCCTTTTTATAAATTTTCTTTATTAGCAATTTCTCAGGCAGTTAAAAAACATCTATCTAAACGTTTTTATAAGAGGAACACACTAAAATAAATAAAAACGCAAAATATATGTGTGCCTGCTGTAACTTTACCTAAATTTTTTACTTATTTACTGCAAATACACTGTAGTTTGTGATGACTACAGTCGAAAATAGTTTTTTATATCTAGCAATCCCTAACAAATTTTTCTTGTGTCAGTTTATTTTTTCGAACGATTTTTTCACTGTCTCTGGCAATTCAGCTAAGTCAGTCTTTTAGTCTAGCAGTTGACTTCAAATCAATGCAGACATATAAATGAGGAAGGTTTAAGAAAATTTATGCCACAAATTTATGAACAACGGTTCATTGTCGAAACGAATATAATTGCTCATTAAACAATCGAATGCTTCTAATCGGCATGTCAATAAAAAACAGTTTTGTTGTAAGTAATACACATTATAACCCCTTTTCGCTGCATAGCAGTGCTTTTATTTACATTTGAAGGAAATACACAATTTAAATCAAAACCAGAAACAAATAATAAAAACATCCGTAACAGTTAGTTATTGTAATGACTTTTCAAATTTCCCACAAAAACAGACATGCCTAACAAATAATCGCTGCTTATATTTTATTTAGTTAAAACGCTGGCCAAAGTCTCTTATTCTGCAGTGTACTGACAGCATAATAGCTGCTGGAGCAGAGCAATAAAAAGGTTTGTCCCCACGATGAACTGACAAATGATATTTCAGGCTTCCGCTCTCTTTAAAAGATTTTTTGCATTGCCCACAATTGTATGGCTTTTCTTCTATGTGACTTCTTAAATGTGTATTTAAGGCACTGTGTCGACACATGAACAAAGAGAAGACAAAGAAGAGAAGCTTCGACAAGCCGCCTGGTTGGCTAAGGGATCATAGACTGCGTGGCGACCGCGAAATAGAAAAAGCAAGAAATGTGAAGCGAGCTTCGGCTCGGAAAGGGCAGTGTGCTCAAGACTTCAGGGAGAGCAAGGTTGTTCGCAAGACTCGTAGATTGCATTCTTGAGATTTTGTTGTTGAGTCTAATTATTCTGTCGTTAATAAATCTGGGCGTAATTAAGAAAACTGAAACCACCGTGTCTTATTGGGTCAAGTTATTTCCCTAGTTAGTGGCTAAGCTACCATAATTTTAACTATCCATTCGTGGCCATCGGGCTTTAGCGAGGGTTCTGTGTTTAAGTAGCGGTCAAGTTTCTACGAGTAGGACTCCCAAAATACCGTTTAGCAGGGGAAACCCTGTATTAGGGATACAGTATCCTTTAGAAAAGAGAAAAAGAAACCGTGAACGAACAGAGTGGTGCCGAAAGAGTGGAATAAACGGATTTGGGGCCTGCGACCAGATTGAGACATCGGGATAACAGTTTTGGTGGATTACGTCATCCAGAAGTGGTAGTGCGACAGAAGGGCAGCCGTTTAGCAGCGTGTACACCAGGAAGGCCAGTGGGTCAAGGTCCTGCTAGAATCACGCAATCGTGCGGAAGGTGCCAAACAAAGGGAAGGGAGGATTCCGATCCGTGTGCGCGGAGGACCCCCTCGAGTTCCTGATGAAAAGTCGGCTACTACTTTAAAGTAGCATTGAATACTGCAGCTAAATTAGAGGCTGGATAACGAGTGTCCCTTCACTCTCGGTTAGTTTGTTCCTAGTTAAATATAAGTTGGAACATTGTTTAATTTGCAATTCTTTGCCAGTATGACAGGCCGAGAAAGAACCACGTCTACGAGAGGTAGACGAGAGACAATGCCAGTGGCACGGCTGAACTATGGAGAATTAGGTAACCCAACCGAATCCAGAAGGACAATCGGACTTGGCAGCGACCTGCAGAAGGAACCTCAACCGACTTCCAACAAATTTTCCAACAAGAGCAAAGAAGAAATTTTGGCCATGATCAAGCAATATGAAGAATATAAGGCGTCGGCCGAAAGATGTCTAATTGAGAATGAGGGTCTTGAAAGAAAGTTTGAAGGGCAGGACAGGAGCCTGTTTACCCCAGAAGAATTGGAAGAGTGGGATGCTGCCAAACCTCATATTAGTGCCGCTAGACAGCTTGTTCCTGGATCAACGGAGGATCTTAAATTGCTGAGACAGGCGCTAAAAGATCTTGACGACAAGGAGCGTGCGAACACGAGTGGATTGCGTAACACAAGTCGAGCAGTTACGACATCATCAACTGCTTCACGGACAAAGCAAGTTGAGCTACGTGCCAGACGGGAATCACTGCAGATAAGACAGACCTGGCAGGAAGAGAGAAACAAGTTAGTCAAGTCCATTTGGGAATTGGAAAAGACACTTGGCGGGGTGAAGGAGGAGGAAGAGAAGGCACGACTGTCGCAGGAGCTTGTGAATCTGAAAGAAACTGTGCAGATGGGCGATGATGAAGTAAAGGTCAGGCTGGAGTTTATCAGAGAAAATGAAGAGCTGGAAAAGGAGGAGATTGCTATCGAGCTGGAGGAAGAACAAGCTCTTGATGAATTTGATGACGCTTCGGCGGGACGAGTTAGTGCGTGGATTTCGAACCAAGCTCCTCCCGCATTTTATCAAAGTCCAGGCGCTGGAAACTTTCATGCTGATTTTGCTGGATTGAACATGGATTCCGGAACTCCAGTAAGGCCAACCAGCCCAGTTGTACCCCGAAGGGAGTCCCATTACGCTGTGAACATGACAAGTCAGAATCAACCACAGTTTATAGAGCAGCAGATGGTCGCAGCTTCAGTGCAACAAATGTATGGAGACAAGAACACCCGATGGACTAGATATGGTTTACCACAGCCAGAATTGCCAAGACGTGAGTACAGGGAACCACCGGGTTTTCAAAGACAACAAGCAACAAAGGAAGTAACTCCCCAGCCTTATGCAAGCCCGATGGCAGAGATGACTCAACTCGCATCAATATTTTCCAAGACGTTTGCAGAGGCATTCCAGGACTCTCAAAGGACAAAGAAGGATTGGGACAAAGACCTTCCAATATTCAATGGAAAGCCAGAAGACTGGCCAGTATTCCACAACGAGTTCGAGAGGACGACTCCTGTGGCAAAGGTGAACACTTCTCAGAGCCTCATCCGCCTAAGGAAAGCATTGAAGGGAAGTGCTAAAGAAGCTGTTGTTGGCTTGCTAAACGAGCCAAGTAATGTCACCGCAATCATGGACACGTTAAAACAGCGTTTTGGGCGACCTCAGTTCGTGATGCAAGCTTTGATTGAGAAAGCAGAGCAGAGTAAGAGTCCAGACCCAAGCAAACTGGAAACATTCATAGCGTTTGGTACAACGGTACAATTTCTCATTCAGACTGCTAAGTCTATGAAGCAGAATGCATATCTGAATGATATGATGCTGTTAAAAACGCTCACAGACAAACTACCAGCTGTGTACAAGCTGGAATGGGGAGACTGGATGCGGAGAAAGGTTTCAAAGGAGCGTAATCTGCATACATTCGGAGAATGGCTGGAAAATAGGATCAGCGTCTGTACGGAATTTGTCATGCCAGTCATAAAAGATAGGGACCAGGATAAGCAAACAAGAGTAACACGGGGGTCGGCTAGAATTAACGTTGCCACATCGGAGGACAGTTGTAGCCCGACGGCGGTGACAGACAGAACTGAGAAGTGTCCATGCTGTGGATTAAAACATAAAATGTTTTAAGTTCAAGAAGATGTCTCTTCCGGACAAACAGAAATTAGTCAGAGAAAAGCAGTTGTGCTTCAGATGTCTCGAAGAAGGACACATGATCAGGGAATGTACTTCAGAGAAAACATGTGGAAAAGATGACTGCCAAGGTACACATCACCGGTTGCTACATGCTTCCAGCAAATTCTCGGGGAGTAAACAGAAGGACACGGGAAAAGTAAATGCCCTCAGAGAAGCCGACGCTGCAGAAAGTTCCGATGAACAGGAAAATGACGGACAACCCGAAGAATCGAAGCCTGTTGCGAAAATGAACTGGCTGCGCAACAAGCCCTCCAAGCCAATGTCAGTTGTCAGAGTAAAGGTCCGTGGTCCTAAGGGAATAAGAAAGGTTTACTGCCTGTGTGACAGTGGGTGCGATTCGTCGGCTATTGAGGATGAAGTTTGTGAGGAACTTGGAATTTTGGCAAAGCAGGTAAAATCATCGTGTCAAGGAGTTGGATGGATCCAAATTGAACTCACGGGCGACTCCGCAAACTTCGAAGTTTCCGGGGTTTGGAAAGGAGCTCCTTTTTACAAGGTTAGCAATGTGATAACCCTAAATGACCTTGGTTTGGACCGATACACTCAGTCACCAGCCGCCGTCAAAGCCAAGTACACCTACCTGAAGAAGGCAAAGCTCGAAAGCTTCGAAAATGTCAAAATCCAGGTAATCATTGGAGAAGACCACCCCTTCCTAACTGCGCATAGGGAAATCCTGGAACGAGGACAAGAGGAACCTATGGCAAAACGATTGAAGCTGGGCTGGGTGTTAGCAGGCAAGAAAGTTGTAGAAACACAGACCTGCGATCAGCGTTCTCGGATCAACGCATTGACCTTCACTGAAAGCGAGAGACTAGATAACTTACTGAGACAGAATTTTAGCTTGGAGTCGTATGGAGTCTACCCCCAGGCAAAACCAGAATCAGTGGAAGATAGCAAGGCGTTGCAAATATTTCAGGACACATTAGAAAATCGTGGAACACATTGGCAGATTGGTCTCCCGTACCGTGATGAAAAAGTAACTTTCCCACCATCTAGGGAAGAAGCAGTGAAGAGACTCGTCTCAAACGAAAAGAGAATGGAGAAGAACATGGATTACTTCAAGTTGTATCACGGAGAATTGGATAAATACGTTTCTCGTGGATATGTACGGGAACTTACCTCCGAGGAGTCGGCAGTCATCACGGGAAAGACATTTTATATTTCTCATTTTGGAGTATTTAATGTGAACAAACCTGGAAAGCTACGACTAGTATTTGATGCAGCTAGTAGCAGTAGTGGAACATGCCTGAATGAGCATTTGCTGACTGGACCTGACCTTATACGCCCGCTGGCATCCGTCCTCATGAATTTTCGGCGACATAACTTCGCTATCAATGGAGACATTGAAGAAATGTTTCACCGTGTAGCAGTTAGACCGGAAGACAGGGATAGTCAACGATTTATCTGGAGAGATTGTCGTGAAAAGCAACCTGTGATCCGCGACTTTGTGATGAATGTACTCATCTTTGGAGCGTGCAGTTCACCGTCTTCTGCTATCTTTGTAAAAAACACTAATGCAGAACATTTTGCTGAGAAGTACCCTGAAGCTGCAAGGGCAATAGTTGAAGACTTTTATTGTGATGATTGCCTCTCTGGGTCACAGACCATCGAGGGAGCAATCAAACTGCGTCGGCAGATAACGGAGATAAACGCTGCTGGAAACTTCTTCGTTAAGAAATGGCTGTCCAACAGTAAGGAGGTTATCGCCAGCGTTCCCGAGGAAGACAGAGCCAAGGGAGTGAAAACCTTCGGGGATAATACAGAGATTCCGGTGGAGCGTATACTTGGATTATGGTGGAACCCGGAAGAGGATCATTTTACTTTCTCGGCAGATTTTAAGAAAGTAAAGCCGGAGCTGCTTGAAGGCCGACGGCCTACAAAGCGACAAATGTGTGGACTACTAATGTCTGTGTTTGACCCGTTGGGATTCATTGCCAACTTCAAGGTCAAAGGGCTGATTCTGCTTCAGAGAACTTGGCGAAGTGGGGTCGACTGGGACGACGAGATTCCTGACAGCATCTACGAGGAATGGAAAGTGTGGGTGCATAATTTGCGGAGTGTAGAAAAAGTAGTCGTACCTAGGTGTTATGCTCACGATATTCATCTTTCCACAAACATCCAGCTTCATACAATGGTAGATGCGAGCGAGGAAGCGACCTGTTCCATTTGCTTTCTCCGTGTGTCAATGGGTGAAAGTATTGTAGTGACACTGGTGTGTGCCAAGGCAAAGGTGGCTCCAATCAAGAAGTTGACTATTCCACGACTGGAATTAGTAGCAGCAGTAATGGGTGTTTGTCTGGCCAATACGGTTGTGGAAGAGTTAAAGGTGACGATCAACTCCAGACATTTTTGGACAGATTCACGGACAGTCCTCATGTGGATTCGGACAGAGACCTTACGCTACAAGGAGTTTGTAGCTAACCGTGTGAATAGAATTCACTTGCTGTCATCAGTCAACGAGTGGAGATGGGTCCCAACGGATATAAATGTAGCAGATCAAGGTACCCGCTTGAAAAGTAAGATTCAACTTTCTCCGGACTCTCAGTGGATAACTGGACCTGCTTTCCTGTATGATTTGGAGGAGAACTGGCCTGCGGAGGAAAAGGCTAACGAGGATCTTTGTGGACAGATTGAAGAAAAGAGAAAATGTTACGTATCTCGTGAAAAAGCAAGCATCGACTTACACGGAGTAACAGTTCCCCTCGATTGGTTCTCAGATTTTTCAAGAATGATCAGAGCACAAGCCGGAGTTATGAAGGCAGCGCGGTACTTACATCAGAAGGCTAAGAAGGAGCCAGTCACGGAAATTCCATGGACTTTGCACGAACACAGCAAGCTACGACTAGCCTTTCAAGAGAGAAACCAGGCACAATTCTTGAGCAAAAACCTGGTATCAAACCTTAGTCCTGAGGATTTAGTAAAAGCAGAGTTACTTCTTGTTCGCAAGGTGCAAGACGACAGCTTCAAGGATGAGCTTGCTGCATTGGGGAAAGGACAACAGATAAAGAGCAACAACAAGTTGTAGAGGCTTTTCCCAACGTTGGACAATGGAGTTATTAGGACTAAAGGAAGATTGCAAGCTGCCGCTGTAGCAAAGGAAATTAAACTTCCCATTGTGCTTCCTAACCGTCATCACTTTGTTGAGCTCATGGTTTTGAAAGAACACGAGAGGAATGCACATCAGGGACATGAAACAGTTTTGAACAAGTGCAGAAAAAAGTACTGGATTTTTGGCGGTCGTACAGCAGTGCGTCGTGCTATCGAGCAATGTGCAGTTTGCCGAATGGGTAAAGCAAAGCCCATCATCCCGTGCATGGGAGATTTACCGTGGTACCGCCTGGATGCTGGAAGCCCACCCTTTACATATACCGGGGTAGATCTTATGGGACCTGTAGAAGTCACTGTTGGTCGACACCACGAGAAACGATGGATCATTGTATTTACATGTATGGTTACACGGGCAGTGCACTTGGATGTAGTGTACGGGCTTTCCACGGATGAGACAATGTTGTCAGTGTCCAGGTTTGTGGATCAACGCAGGCGACCCCGTCACATGTATAGTGACAATGGCACTAACTTTGTAGGAGCGTGTGATGATGGATGGTCTGCCACTGAACGCCCAAACTTCGTTTGGGCGTTCAGTGGCAGACCATTTTGTCAATTATTCATTTATTTATTTATGTTTATTATTATATTTATATACATATTTTTTGATTTGTTTGTATACAATTTAGGTCAATTTCAAAAACATATTGATTTTAAAGATTTCTATTAACTATATTAATTGACAGATAAAACATTTAGTCCTTTAAAATATTCTAGAGGACCTTTTGCAGCAAGAGCCCAGTTTTGATCGATAAGAGTTTGAATTCTCTCATCAGTTTGATTACACTTATATTTTACTGATAGGCGTGACGCTATATATGCATCAATCGAATCTAATTCTTTTTCATACAATGCTACAAAAGTTTGAAATATATACGATATGTTGTTACAGCTTTTTAAACGTGAATCAAAATCTATCCAGTTATAGTTTTGAAAGGCCGTATTGATTTTTTCTCTATGACGAGAGCCCCACATTTTCACAACATCTCTCATTTTTCTTCTTTTGTAGCGTAAAAAGCTACATTCGTACCTAATTACATTAATGCCTTTTTGTACAGCTTTATTACGTCGAATATTGTATAATTCTATTTTTAAGCGCTCATAACTTTCATACGAAGATGGCGCTCTCCATGTATTACTTATTTCGATGTTCGTATTATCTATTAATAACTGTACAATTTTAACTTCAGTATTTTTTATATGCCTTAAGTTTTCTTTAGCTTTATATAGATCTGTATTAAACCAGTTAGATTTACAAAATATCTTCTCAATGTTTTCACCCAATTCTATTCCTTGTGACATATGTAAAACTCTTTGCTTATAAATCTCACATTTTAATATAATGTGACCTTCACTTAAAGCTGTGTCAAATTCTTTGTCACACATTATGACTTAAATACTTCTAAAATAAATACTACTAAAATATGAATAAAATAACAATATAGTCATGTATCTTACGGCAGATAGCACAATGTGGAATTGTAGAAACGCAATTCAGACAGTAGCCTAAGTGAGTACATGGTAAGAGCATGTAGTTTGCTTCATTGGTCAAGCATACTTTACATCGATTTTCTTCAACGTACTTTGTCAACAAACCCACTGCTGAAAATAAAATAACATTTTTGAGCTTTCATTCATGCATGCTAACTTAAAGCATTTCAAAGCTTACTTTCTGAAACATTGCTTCCTGTTTTCTCAGAATTGGATGCGTATTCCGCTAGTTGTGTTTAATTGATACAATAAAAATTGATCATAAATAATGTACAAAATTTGTAAATAATAAATAATAATACAATTAATAAGTTTTAAAAGTTTAGTTACTTACAGAACAATTTTGAAAAAACGTATTTGGTTCAACTGGTACTGAATCCGAATTCCACAAAAATGCTGCGTGAGTTGAGCGATGTAATAACAAAAAGGGACATTCTGGGTTTAAAATTGCATGTTCAATCCATGGATTATCAAAGGGTTTCCAGGCAGCTACTGATTTTGAACGCAAACAATAAAAACAAAAAACTTTCGAACCACTACTCGACAAATAAAAGCCGCACTTTGCTAATTGTTCCGGTCTTGGACACTGCATGTTTGGCCATGAACTGAAACTATCAACACGCACCTGATATGATGCCATATCAGTATTGGATAGTGGATGATTAGCTGTTTTCACAGTTTGAGGTCCCTCCATTTTAAATACCAATGTCCAACCTTGTTACTGAACGCCACAATTACAACTGAAACGTTTTCTTATTTCAACTTTGTTTAAATACATTATCATCCTCGTCATATATTGAAACCCAGTCTTTTAACTGAGCTTTCAATTGAAAAAATGAACTTGGACTTTGGCTAGCGCTAGGTACATCCCTCACAAAATCAATGTCTTTTGCTAACATTTTTCGCACGTCAGCTCTCATCAGTGAAATCGGAATATTCAAACGTTTAACGCATAAGAGTATTCTATTGGTTCCTTTTGGAGCAGTATTCCATTTTAAATCGTGAACCAGATAAGATTATAAATCAACAATGCTAGATCCTTTTTCATGTCCTTTTCCCAGAAATGATACTTCTCCCATTCTGTTCCATGTAATCATGTCAGGATGTTCCTTAAGACTGAGCATAATGTTTTCAGCTTTCTTTCGACATTTGGAGGGAAGCTTTTCCAACAATTGTTCGTCAGTACCACTTAAACTAATACCTAAATCAGCTTCAGATGATGAAGTTGATTCTTCAGAGCTATTTGAAGTCTTTATTGTGGTATCTGCTTCATCATCAGAAAAATTTTCCTGATGATTTTCAGGCTCTACTGCTCCCACGTTTTTCACTAATATTGGTGTATTTAATATTTTATGTAATTGACTTCCTATACTGTTCATCATCGATGAGTACATTCTAAGCTTTATTTCGTCTGGAATAAACTGGCTATCTAATAATGTACTTGCTTGACCTATGCTGTTATTCAACTGTTTTTCTTGAGTGTGCGTGGGAGCTCTTAATTCATTAAGCTGATTATACTCAGCTTCACTAATTAACTTCATGCGTTTTGCCATATTTAACAAACACTACCTTCCACTACTTTTTTAGCTATGCAACTTCCGATACATGTAAGAAGAGGAGATATTAATAAAGGTAATACACTCAAAAATCGTGCTAGCCACTTCTTTTTGTTTTTTGTGCTAACTGACTTTTTCGCAAGTTTTCGTATCAACTCAGAGTGAATCTTTAACTTAGTGTAAGTATCTGCACTAATATCAATTTTTCCCCTTAAAATATTTACTGCTAGTTCGGTAAGAGCTAAAATATTATCATCCGAAGCTTGCAAAATTATTTTTTCTGCTTCTTCTGGACTTGCTTTATTCAGCTTCTCAAGGAACGAAATGTTCCTAGCTAGTAACTGACTCATTATTACTACTGAGAAATTTTCTGAATGCTGATGACTTTATATGCGAGCAATGTTTAGATAGTGACGTTGAATGTGGTGGATAGAAGCAAAAATTATTTATCTTTAACTGATAACATAAATCTGTATTACACCCAAGATCATTTAAATCTATAATATTAATTTCATTAATTAACAATTCACCAAGTATTTTGACTTTTTCATTTCCTTTAGTGTATACAGTATCCTTAGGTTTAATAGTTTGCATATGTTGCAAAAGTTCCTTATAACTATGAACTCCTGTACTCCAGCGGAGTTTGTGCAAGTAATATTCACAGTACCTTACAATTTTTTTATCTGATAATGACAATTTTCTATAACCACAGGGAGGAAGTAAACAAAACCACTTACGAAGACCAGTATCCAGATTAAGAACTGAGACTTCTTTAAAAATAAAACCTTTTGATAAATTAAAGCCTTCAAATTCAATTATCCATCTCATGGTGGAACGTAAAATACTTCGGATTCATTTGGAAATATTTTGGAACTAACTCGTAACTGATCCATGCACAACGGATGAGAACTTATGAATAAATAAGTATATTGCTTTTGTGTTGCATCTTTATAAGCTTCCAGAATAAAATTTTTCTTGTCGGGCATTAGCTGTCTACCAATATATGCCACTTGAGACAGAAAAGTCGGGGATTTACATATTACAAGGTAGTGAGTATTTAATCGCATATCCCTAGCATACTTTCCCTGATTAAATAGATTTTGAGTTATAAATACAACTGATGTGTTACAGTGATGTACTCCTTTTACAAAAAGTTCCTGCACATCTAGACGTTTGGAAGATGACGTCATATGGTCGTCAACGATCATTTTCGGAACTGTGGGATTTCCTAAATCGATATCTAATCCTTTACAAAATCGTATGCGAGGATCCTTGGCTAACTCGTTGTACGCAGGCTGTTCCTCCGAATAACATATTAAAACATGTTGTGGGCAGGGGTGAATTAAGGTTTCTCTATTTTGTATTAAACGTTTAATAAATTCAGTTTTACCGCTTTGTGACACTCCAGATATTTGCATGGAAAATGGATGATTTATTTTATGCACTGGTACTTCGAGCACGCTATTAGCCATTTTTTTCTTTGAAATGTAATAATAATCTAGGTTCCGTACTATGTAAACCAATTTCTTTACCACTCTCATCTGTCAATCGGAACAGTACTGAATCAAAAACGTGTGGTAACGCTGGTATGTATATAACTGGTGAGAAATTTAATGCAGCTTGTGAAGAAGTATATGATGGTTTACAGACGTTTAGGAACGGTACTGCTTTAGCACCAATATACTGACTAGCGGTAAAATCCGTTAAAATGAAAACATTATTATTTATGTTATCAAGACTTGCTTGCTGCTTAGCATATTTAACAGTATCAGGAAACATTGTATCATCCAGCCCTAAAATTTTACTTACTGCATGGCTAATAATCATGTCAGAGTTCACTGTTCTTACACAGACTTTTCCATATTCATCCAACTCAACCTTTATAGCGCTTGTATAATCTTCTATTGATTCCTTAATGCATGTAACAAACTCACTTATGCTAGCAAATTTTTGTTCGGGAATCAAAAGATGGTGTAAATCATCGTTAACACATATTGATATACTTCTGTCACTAACGTTTGGAAATACTGATCTAGTATTATTATATGAAAGTGACAAGATACCTATATCATACTTGCTTCCGTCAACCCGAAACGGAAGTTTGAATCTGAAATTGCATGGTCGATTTTGGGGATAGTATGTATTAAAATCTGAAGAACAAATGTATATGTAAAACGACATTTTACCGCAGCAAAACTTTTGAAAGTTCTTGGCTATAGAACGTACCTTCAATATTATTGTTATTACTCGAAAGTTTATATGTTACGGGAATACTATTCACTACTTCGTTTACCAAAAACAATTTATCAGAAAAGTTTTGTGCATAACCCTTAGTAAAAATTCCTTTGGGTTGCTTAATCCTGACATAATCACCAACCTTAAGAGACTGATTTGAACTCTTTTCTGCATGAAGAAGGTCCTTATATACGATTCTCCACACATCTGCTTCATTAAACTTTGTTACGTCAGCAGGCGCGCACTGCAACGTTCTGTGAACTGAATGATTATATGAATACAATATATCAGGCAAAACATTTATAAACGTTTTTGTGTTGTTAAGAGACATGAACTTAAAGACCCGGGTCATCAGCGAACGGTTGAAAGGTTCTACAATACAGGAGCCTTTATCCGAATAATTTGAGTACATAATTATGTTATTATCCTGCAACAAACGTCTAAATTTCGAATTTTTAAATTCTGTCCCATCGTCACATTCAAGATAACGACATTTTCCATACCCTGAGTCTAGTATAGTTTGGAATGCTTTGGATATTTCTATTCCTGTTTTATGTTTGACTGGAATACTAAATGCATAACGACTAAATGCGTCAATGCAATTTAACAGGTAAGCAAACCCTTGATTAAAACGTTTATACTTACTAAGTATCACCAAGTCCACCTGCCAAAGAAAATTCCTCCCAGGCACCATTACTTTTCGTCGAGGAAACGTATGTACAATTCTTTTATGTTTTGTATACACATCACTCGTTTGCAAATAGGACTTAATTTTCTTATTGCTAAATGTTGGATGTAATCGTTTGAGCCTATCAACACCTCCAAAACTTCCTGTTGACTTTGGATTGGTGTAATCCCTTTCCAATACCTCATTTGCCTCCATTCTATTCAACAGTTTCCAGCCGAATGATGCATATTATCTAGCTGCAATCTCTTAAATTCAACTCATTTTCCTTCTGAAAGTTGCATGTAACACTACTTCTTCAAAATGCGGAAAATGTACGTATTCAATAATGAGCACTATCACAGTGCACTGAAAGCCCAAATACACTCTGAGATAATACCTCGCTATCACAGACAGCGTGGTGGGGGAATCGGAGGAATAATAGGTGGACTATCTCACTATGCAATTCCCGTTTTCAAAAGGTATGTAGTTCCTGAAATTAGAAAAGCTGCTATCAGAACCATTGGAGATGTTGTAGGGGGAACACCAATAAAAACTGCTCTTGCTACAAATGCAAAGGATCTTTTAACTAATTTAAAAAACGTTGGAAAATCATTTATTCAGCCAATAATTCTGGACGGAGGACATATTCAGAGAAAGAGAAAAGCTTACACTCGTCCAAAAGCAGTAGTAAAGAAACTTAAGAGAGAAAAGAAACCAAAATCCAAGAAAACGAAAAAGCGCAAAGTGAATAAAGTTAACTGCAAGAAAAAGTGTAAATCTAAAAGAGATATATTTTCATAATGGCATTGGTTAAAGAAAGTTCTACCCCTGTCATCCGTGGACAAGCAGATCTTTTTTCATCAGCGCCAACGGATACGACAGTTGAAAGCAGCTTTTACGCTGAATATAAGCCTTCAATCAATATACAAGACTCTGATTCAAAAATAGAATTCAAAATTACAGGTAATGCAACACATTACCTTGACTTAAATGATAGTTTCCTGTACCTCAAATTAAAAATAGTGGCAGAAGATGGTTCTGACTTGGAAAAAGGTGATGACGCTAGTACTGTAAATAATTTTTTACACACCTTATTCTCTAATTGCGATGTTTACATCAGCAATAAGCTCGTTGAAACTTCCAACAACTGTTACGGATATAAATCATACATTGAAACTTTACTGTCTTATGGAATTGATTACATGAATTCGCAAGGAAAATGTGCATTGTTTATAAAAGACACAAACGGTTGCAAAGCAGATAACAGTAATGAGGGATACAAAAAACGTCAACACTTTGTTGTGCCGACGCAAATATTTGAAGTTTGTGACAAACTTAAAATTGATTTAAAAAATTCGGATAGATATCTTTTGAACAATACTAACGTAACAATATCGCTGACACGAGCAAGAGATAGTTTTTCATTACTATATAATCATTCAGGTAGTAGCTCAGACCCAATCAAAAATCCAATCGTAAAGCTCTTGGATGCTAGCTTTTTTGTGCGCAAGCAAGTTTTGTTTCCAAGCATTGCCATTTCTCATCAAAAGTTGTTAGAGGAAGGAAATAATTCTCAGTATTCCTATAAAGGCACACAAGTAAAATTCTTTACTATTCCAAGTGGAAATCAAACATTTACAGAAGAGAATGTATTCCTAGGAAACATACCAACTAGAATCATTATTGGCTTGGTTAATGGTGCAGCCTTCTCAGGCAATTATAGTTTAAACCCATTCTGCTTTGAATCGTTCGGCTTAAACTTTATATCTCTTACCGTTAACAATATACCAATGCCAATCAAGGCACTAAATGTGGATTTTGAGAAAGATCAATGTCTTCTTCCTTACTATTTGCTGTTTCCAAATATCGGCATAGCTTCACAAGACGCTGGTATTATTGTTAAAAGGGAAGAATACAAAAACGGAAACTGTTTACTTGCATTTGATCTCTGCCAATCAGATCAATGGGGAGCAATGGTACTTGAAAAAACTGGTACTGTACGTATAGAACTTCAGTTTTCAAGAGCACTTACCTCATCAGTAAATTGTATTGTTTACTCCGAACACCAAAAAGTATTGGAATTGGATAATTTTCGTGAGCCAACAATAGTATAAAGCAATGGATACTCTTCAGTTACGGTACGCATTGAAAAAATATGTAAAGAATTCATACATCGGTGTTTGTGCGTGTGATGAGCTATTCAAAGTGAACAAAGATCAATTTGCAGTAATAGTGAACATAGCACCCTCTTCCGACCGTGGAGTCCATTGGATAGCGGTTTACAAAGCAAAGACAGCCAAATCGAACAGCCAAATTGAAGTATTCGACAGTGCAGGAAATGATATAGAAAATTATTCAAGATACATAACATTATTTATTTCAAAGTATGCCTCAGTAAAACAGTGTACGGAACGAGTACAAAGTTTACATTCTAACATCTGTGGTTTGTACTGTTTATATTTTTTACATTTTCGAAGTCGTGGACTTACGTATGCAAAAATCCTGAGAGCTTTTTCAACCGTTAATTTACGAGAAAATGATTTGATTGTACGTAGCTTTTTTCGTAACTTAAAGATTCCAAAATTTTCAAGATGTAATGAGTATGATGGAACAACATGTAATCATGATAACATAACAAGTTTCTGTTTTCAGAAAAATAAAAAATGTATTCACGTTTTTTAAAATAAAATAAAGATTATACAAACATTTTAATAATAACATTGATTTCATTTAATCATTTAAATATATTGTTTACATTGATTTTTTATAGGTTTTAACAAAAAATGATTATATGCAAGTGTATCAATACCACTTGGGAGAATATATCTTTTGCTATCATAACAGCGCAATCCCACTTTCTCTTGCCTAATTGTATAAATGGAGTGTTTGTATGAACGAATCATTGAACACTTTGCGTTGTATGATTTTTGTTCATGCAAACTACTTACATACTTATCATGTGTAAATTCCTTTTTTGCCACAATTTTACTTACACCTTTCGCAGCATGTTTATGAATATCTACTCCTATTAAACTATACATTTTTGGCGCGAGTCCGACAAAATGAGTGAATACTTTTCCGTTTCCTTCATCCTTCATACAGCCTATTTTCTTTTTGTTCTTTTCTGAGAAAAGATGATGACCTTTGGGATAATCCGAAAAATCCATTTGGCTTTTAAAGTGTTTGAAATCATCATAAATATCATTTGTTTCTACTACATACGCTAAAGAGTCAGTATCACTGAACAATAGTTTTGCTCGCTCGTTAAAATATTCCTTAAACTGGTAGTGAAATTTATACAAAAAAAGTTTTGATAAATCGAGCACAGTAACCCCAGTATATACAGGTTTATCCAATATAACATTAGGCATGTTTAGTTCAAATATCATTAGATTTTCTTCTAATACATCAAACGACTTCAAGTACGGAGATCGCGTCAATCTGCGAGCTCTATTTTCATTGTTTACGATGTAAATTTTTCTTCTTGCGCGCACGTTTTCAATAGATTTTCCAAAAACTGAATTGACATAGAACTTATATAAATTTTTTTCAAAGTTGTTTCTAGCATTTTTTCTACGATTTGCATTAAAAAGTACATAATCCTTCATCCAGTCTTCTTGGGTATAGCTTATCACTCTATGAACTTTTGTCAACACCATTCCTTTTTCTAAATAAAATTGCAAGTTTCTAAAATGCAGAACGTACTCTTTTCTACTACCTAAGTGAGGTATTAATTTCTTGATTTTATCTGAGTACTTAATATTATGATTTTGAAGCACTTTCTTTGTGTACGGTGAAAGCGACTTATACGGTATAGTAATTTTTTCTGGACAGAGAGGGAGGCAGTTATCCCTCATATGAATTTCAGGAGGATATTCCAAGTCTACCATGAGGGTATAACCTGTTTCCCCTTCAGGATCCCAGCTCATTATTTCATCCCTCGTTAATGAGTCAACTTTTTCCTGATCCATCCAATTAAAATCGGATACTGGTAACTTATGAAGAAATGCCTCTCCATAAAGATTGACTTTATCAAGATAACATATATAGGTTGCATTATCCTCATCTGAACAATTTCCTATATATTTGTTTTTGGCAATTGCTTCCCTTGTATTTATTGTGCTTATTCCCCCTCTCAAAGCAGCCTCAAAAAACGTATACATATCTAAATCTGTTAATTGTTCTAGCTTTATCTTTGAAAATAACAATGCTGCATCAAAACTATATTGTGACAATGAAAAGTAATGAAGTGGATCAAGCTGAAAGTCTGCTATTGCACTTTGCCTAAAATATTGAAACACGCACGCTAGCAACAAACAATCAACACTTAGGTACAAATCATGATAATCACCAAGTGATTTGCAATAAGAATCGAATATAAACTGTGCATATTTGTAGTCTTCCTCGGATGGAAACTCATCATGCAACGAGTTATAAAAGTCGCTTTTGGAAGGAAGCTGAACCTCATTAAACTTGTCAAAACTATCAACATAGTCATAGCAATAGACACCTTTTCTTGAAAGCTGTTTTGCTTTCTCTACACCATATGCATCAATCAAGAATCTAAATTTATTCTGAAAGTCAATTTCTGGGTATACTCCCACACCTGGCTGTTTTAAATTTTCTACTAGCGTGGAAAGACTAGCATTTAAAAACATTAGGGAATCAAGAAAGACAAAATCATCACATATTATGCTCAAGTATTTTTCACTGTTACTCGGTATAACTGAAATATCTGTACCAAAGTACTTAAATCCTTCAATTAATAAATGAGAATCGTAGTTTCTAAAACCATGAAAAACAATGGGTACTCGTGCTGTTTTTATTGTAAATTTAGAGTTACAGCTTGAATGTGCAACTCCCCTGAAATAACCCGTGTCAGGATCATGGTCACGTACTTTTAGAAAAAGATCTTCAATTTCTTTTTCACATATATGACAAACTTTAGTTAAATCATAATGTTGTTGTTCATCTTCACTCAGAGGAAGCATTTTCAAGCCTTTTCTATGTTCATCTTTAATTTTTTTAACTTCTCTTTGAATTTGGACAAAAAATTCTTTTATACAAGTTGGTTTTCGTACTACCTTATGCTTTATTAGTTTTCTTCTACTCACAACACTGTATGAGTAACCTGACGTTTTATGGTGACTGCGCTTCTGTGTTTTTGTGGTGTTGTGTACACCTTCACCTATAGTTGCACAAATTGCTTCAAAATCAGCAAAAATTACATACGGATGCTCTAACATCTTGTTTTCATGTATAAACTCAGTAACAGGTGGTCTTGTTCCCTCATCCCCTTCATACTCATTCGCATCTACGTTTGATGGTACTTCCACTCGTTGTGTTTTGAAACGCAAACAAGTTTTTTTGTGATTTTTGTAGCTCTTTTGCAAAATTAGGTTAGCACAATTATAGCAAAACTCATGTCTGTGCCTATTATGTTTTCCAAAAAGCTTTGCAATATCAACTATGCCTACATAGTGTCTGTTACACTCATCCTCATCATCCACTAAAAGAATATTGATTTTCTTGAATTTATTATCGTTTGCATTCTTAGCCATTTTTATTAAAACATTTTTTTTCTCTTCCTCACCTTCAATTCCGAATATATTAATGCACATCTTGTTTGTCGCAAGATTTTTATTAAGGATATCTACGTCTTTCATTTCAGCAGGAATACTGACGCCAGCAAAGTTATACTTGTTCTCAAATCGTTTATAGTTTGCTGCTCTGTATCTATGAGTGCGTAGGTCTTTGTAATGTGCAATGGAAAGAAAAGCCCATTTTAAGCACATATTATCCTTATTTTGCACATTTACAACACAACGCTTGTGTGCAATGAATTCTGGAAGCTTGACTGTGCATCCAGCTCCTAAATGTGGTATGTAGCCTAATCTTATATCACATCCGTTCACTCTTAATAGTCGCCACCCAGAGCCATACGCTTCAAATGTCTCTATGTAATGTAATATTTCATTTACCATCTCATCAAAAAAGTCATCAAATTGTTGCATTGTATGCAAAATTTGCAAGGATGAATTTTCATACCTAGTTATCTCTTCGTATTCTGGTTCACCCTTTTCCCCCCTTGAAAATGTAACCACTAATGTAAACTGACATTTTAGCCTACTATCATCACGCTTAACTATTTTAAATATTTTTTTGATCTGGCCTAAATACTTTTTGATATAAGTATGTACAGCAATTATTTTAGATTTAAAAATACGATGACGATACGTGCGAGCAAATCCGCGAAACGCTGACACTTCTGTAAATGGATGAATATTCAAATTTGCACTTCGCCTATTCCCACGATGATGAGGATGATGGTCACGTAAGTGTTGTTCAACTCCCTCCTCTGTTCCTCTGTAAGGACAGCCAACTATGGGACACTGCAACTGAATAATAGAAAAGGGCGTAAATTAAAGAAGGTTATAAATAGTCTCTCATACGTTTGAATGCTAGTCGTTTTTGACTGTTCATTCGCTACAGTTCAGAAAGTCTTGGAATTTAGGAATACTGTTAGAATTGTCAAGAATCATAAAGCAAGTAAAACTAAAGTGAAAGTAAAATTTTATTTTGTAAAGTGTGACAGTAAGAGTGACTGCAAAATGCCAAGAGGTAAATTTCTTTATTACTTTAAAATAAAAACACTTGTTTTAAAATAGCTAGATTGATATAGATAAATTTTGTGGATATATTTCACTTTGTTTGTGCAAATACTAATAAACAATTTTATTATTTTCTAGGATCGCAAGTTCGTTTGTTTGATGATGGTGATGTCGCTTCGCTGATCAAAAAAGCAAAAAACATCATGGCTACTGAGCCAAAAAGTTCTGCAAAGTACAAGCAAGCAGCCAAGTTTATGCGTGAAAACAGCGAAGTGGAAGAAGTGGAGGGAACCAAGCGAGTTAGCAAGCGTAGTGAGAAAGGTACTTTTTATTGTACATATATTTTTAAAGTTTATGATAGTTTCTAAAAAATATTAGTTTGGATAAGTAATTTAAAGCGGGATGTTAAATGTTAAAT
>CM056171.1:57305567-57457816 GCA_029691765.1 Entomobrya proxima | reverse complement strand
TTGTTCTACTGTTTTTACATACTATTATTGTTGTGATTTTAAAATGACGTAAAAATATATAAAAGTCTTCTGAAAACGCTTGTTTCTTCTTATTTTGCAGTTTTCCTAAATACCGGTTAAGCATACGTAAAAACTGGGTGCAAATATGATTTTCGTTTTTCTTCTGATAGTTGCTTAAAATGTCTGGTATGTACCCGTCTACTTTGTTTTCGAAAGTTTCAGGCCAGCTGGAATAGAGTAGTATTCGAGAGCCTGCTTATTCTGGTTTATAACCCATTTATTCTGGTTTAGAGTCCATATTCAGGGGTTAAGAGCCAATAAAAAATTGGGAAAATCTTGCATTTAGCTGCCGGGAAATTTTGAGGTTCCAGAAGATTTTGCTTTCCTGCGACAAACGGACATGTTATCTTAAATAGTTCTCTTGCAGAAGCAGTGAGCTAATATTCGTACTTGTTCGCGTCAATACACAAGTAGGTCAGGGTACATGCACAAAATTCATGCCTCTGGCAGCAAGTATTGATGTAATTTATAACATACTTGTAAAAATTATATAACTAGTGTTCTCGTCAATACTTAAGTACATAAACATTTATTCACAAATTCTTATATAGTAAACTTTTTAATGCGTTGAAGGTAAGCATCTATAGACAAGCTATATAAGGGCTTTGTAATGTAACATAAAATAAAAAATGACAATTTAAGAATTATTTATGCACCTAAACAGAATAACGTTATTACTTGCAAGTTAGTAATCTTTTTAAAATAATTTTAGCTCCGTTTTTACTCAAATCATTATTCTTGTTAGTTGTTTTATCAACCCTTAAGCTTAAGTGTCCAAATTTAAATGAGAATGATAAACCAGATAGTTTCAAAAAGCAATTGCTTACTCACTTATTTACAAATTTATTTATATCTTAATAGTTTGTAAAATTTTTCCATAAAACAACTTCACAAATATTTACAAAACCATAATGACGCCAAAATCAAACATAAAAATAACTGCGTGTATAGATGTTTTAGTACTTTTCAATTCATATTGAATACTTCTTAAATGGAGAGTACGCAATTAAATGACCAAGTTAATGTTCACACTTACTGTGGTCTACAAAAATTTTAAGATTCCGTGTGTCTAAATTTCATGTAACATGGTAACTGAATTATTGCTTTGCAGTAGGTGGACGAATGTGAGGGTAAAGACCTGAGTCAGGTTTCCTGACAAATCCGGAAACGACTCTTGTTCGCAAACTAACCAACTAACCGTCGATAAGATGCTCGATAATTATGCCGTGCCGTTAGTGCTCCCAAAATAAACCAAGTTTTACACACAAAATGTCAGTTTTAATTTTTTCTACTACAAAATCTCTACTTTTCTTTATTTCTCAATTTTCTATTCAATGAAAGGTTCTTAAATCAAAAAATTAAAGTAAAACTAATAATTTCTCAGAAGTTAAGTTCTCTGATCAAAAAATCTAAAGTCTCTACTCTTTTTTCTGAACGCAAGATTGAATCTCTCTAAAATCTACTTCACTCCTTTCAACTGAAAGTCTCTAATGAAAAGTAAAAATTGCTGCTACTTCTGCTCTCCACTCCGTTCTGTCTCGTCGCTTCAGGAATGAACTGGACTGAAAGATGATGAAATTCTGTTGCTTGCACGCGGCACTCTCTATGAATCCCATTCTGCTTCCTCGCCGTCTCGTTTCTTCTGGAATAAAAAGCACACTAAACCCACATTCAAAATAACCAGGCAAATGCCTGTCGCATAAAACCCCAACACTGCTAGATTCTCAATTGTTTTCGTTCATCCTCCCCCAAAATGAATGACGGGAGTTATTCATTTTTTCTTAATTTTTTTTCTCAACCTTCAAGTCCGTCGGGCTATATCTCCCCCGCTTTCACGGCGGAAACTTTTCAAAAAACCTCTAAATAATAAAGTCTACGCCACACAATACGTTGTTTTATCCATAGTATTCATTTTTTTTACTCTATCAAATTCATACGACCGATTCTCTAGCATCAATCAATCAATCCATCAATCAAATTCTTATTAATTATTTTTTTTCTCTTTCCAAGCTACCGACTTTGAGCGATTTAGCAAATTGCTTCAAACTGAATGACTACATCATGCGCCAACATGACTTCATTCATTTCCTATTTCATCTGATTCTTAGTTAATCTTTAAGCCTCCTCCGACACTACTTGTACCGGCATCTACCCGCTTCCCTCCATATCCTGATGGATTTAGAGATACACTGAATATTTAATGTACTACGTGTTTATCCGATTAGCAGAAACTGCTTACTGGCTTGTTATAAAGCTTATCAAACCAAATCAAGTTAGAACTTTCTATCTATTGCTTAGGAGTTTCTAACTAATTCCAATAAAAACCAGTGTCTCTAAACTGTTTTTTTTTACAAAAAAATTTCTCTATCTTGACATACATTCTATAACGGTTATAGTATAACCAACAATTGTTTTCAATTGAACTCAAGTGATCAGTCACCTTCTAGCATCCCCATTCATCCTTTTTCCCAATTAGGTCAGGTCTAACTATTTTAAATTTATTCCTCACCTACACAAGGTCGAGGTTTTCTAGCCTTTATTAATTTTTTTTCTCTGTCACACTTTTTCCAAGGACCAAAATGGTCCTTGTCTCCTCGTCATGTAGGTTTTCTACATTCGATTGCCACATTCTTAATTCCATTTTAGCTTCAGCTAAAATGTCAACAGCTTTCTCTCGGAAATTTAGATACTCAGCTACAGTATTTCTATAGTATTATATGAGCTACAACAGCAGTTGTCAACGTATAACGTTTCCCACAATCTTTCTGCTACAACTTTTCTTTCATCATTTATCAATTTTAAATGATTCTCTAAAAATACTCCTAAAATAAAAGGGCTGCAATTCGCACCAAATGGTACTCTCTGGACTCTGGTGCCTATATACTTTTTAGGTCATCCATCTCTTTACTTGTCCACCAGAAAAACCTTAAGTAATCTCTGTCATCTCTATGAACCTCTATCATCTGGAAAGCTTTTCTGATATCAGAAAAAAATCCTATTTTCTTCTCCCTGAATCTTAATAAAATGTCAGGGATCATCTGAATACAAGACTTGCCTTTATGTTGGCAATCATTTAATGAAACTCCGCCTCTTGTTTTACAACTGGCGTCAAATACCGGCCTGACTGGTGTAGTGGTGCTTTCCGGTTTTACTACTGGTCTGTGGGGTAAATAATGAGCATTAGTTTCCCTGTCTTCGCAGGTCTCTACAAAACTTTCACTTTCCCAGCTTTTAAATAATTTATTATAAACTGCAAGCAGTTTTGCAGATTCTAGTTTCCTAGAAGTAGTTTCTAGTCTCTTTTTAGGTACTTGCTTATTACTTGGCAATAAAGGGTGTCCTTCCTTCCAGGGTAACCGAACCACATAACGTCCGTCTGCTTTTCTAGTAACTCCTTTCAAAAAATTAATTTTTGCCTTTTCTTCCTTATCTCTTTCACTAATTATCTCTAAGGAATCTCTTATACCCAATAAATCCAATTCCCATAAACTTGTTATGGGTTTGTCTAAATTAACATTCACTCTATGATCAGATACCAATGTACCATCTTCATCAACCTCCCCAATCTGGGTCCACCCAAAAATCGTCTCAAATGCACTCAAGGTATCAGTTACTTTTACCTTTCTCCCTGTCATCACTTTCCCAAATTGGTCAGCTCCAATAACTAATTCCACTTCGTTATTGTTAAACCCCACATCATTTAGCACAATCCCATGCCTCTGTAGGATCTTTTTAAATTTTTTGTTTAATTCGTCTATGCCCTTGATTTCCGAGCATATCTTATCTTCGTCTCGTACTTTGACGATCGATTGATTCTTATTTTCAATATCTAAAATCTTTAAACTATAAATCTTGTGTGGCTTAATTGCCGTTCTAACTCCTCCCCACAGTTCATGGATCACATCTTCCTTTGATATAGGAATCAATTTTAAACGGTTAGCCGTTTTCTTTAAAATGTAACTCCTGCTTGAACCACAGTCTATGAAAACTCTCACTGTACAAGTTCTATCATTGTTCAATAACTTTACTCTTAAAGTCTGGAGGCATACATCCCCATCACTAACCTGATTGTTCATCAGGGTAACAACCTTTACCGGCTCCTCCATCTTCAGTTTCTTGGCAGGTGGACCACCAGTCGCCTTCCCTGATGACAACTCCTTGACGTGCTGCTTTCCACAGTTATCACACTTAATGTTGCCTTTATTCCGGCAATCACTTGCTTGATGTGGCAATGTGCAGATAAAGCACAATCCCTTGGACTTCATGATGTTCATTCTCTCGTCGTACGTCATAGCATTCGCCTTGAAGCAGTCCTTGCTTTGATGGTACGTACGGCCACAGAAGACACAACACTTTCCTTCATTGTTGTAGAATCCCATCGAAAGCGCTGGTTGCTTTCTCTTCAATGAAGATTCCCCCATTCTAGTAGTCGGGGTCTGATGGGACTTCGAAGTCCCAGCAATCCTTAAATTCTGAGTAAACGTTTGCTCCTCCTGTCAACTCCTTTCGCTGCCGAATTTCCACTTCCTTTGCCATAAACGACAGCAAAGTCTGCAATTGATTCTTCCCACTTTCGCTGCTATCGGTATCTGTACTGCGCTGCCAATTGTATAACACATCTTCGGGAAGCGCAGCCTCCACCAAGGGAAACAGCCAGGTAGCCGGGTCCGCCTTCGCCAAATTCAAACTCTCCAAGGCTCTGATGTGAGAATCCACTTTGACATGGAGGGACTGGAACGGAACCTTATCCTTATCTGACGTCACATTCGAGATTACTAAGGATAGTAACTCTCTCACATAAACTTGCAACTGCAAGCCCTCGTTGCCATATCGCCTCTTCAAGGCTCCCACTACATCTTCATAATTTTCCTCATTCCGAGGAAAAGCACCCACTATTTCATAGGGTTCCGTGCCCTTCTTTAAAGATTGCATCAAGTAATAAAACTTGTCGGTCTTGGAATGTTCCATGTCAAAAGTCAGAAGTGCATTTAGCACAAACGTTTCGAATGTGCGGGTGAAAACCCGGGTAATTTTGAAATTGTTATGGCTGCGCTGAGTAGCATTAAATGCACCTTTTCAGTGCAGTAGTCATCAGTTCAGTGCAGCTCAGTGTCGATCATTCATCACTGGGCTGCTCGGTCATTCGTCAATTGTCAGTTTCAGAGTGAAAGTCATCTTTGTAACTTTTTTCATTCTTGTGTTCTAAATAAAAGTTAACTCGTTAAAGTAAAAGATAACTGTCTGTTATTTTAAGATAATTGTCATTCTCAGTTTTATAAGAAAAGTATAGTTTTTGGCCAAGGTCACAGTTCACGGGCGTCACACAGTCATTGACGAACTAAGTAAGATAGGGCTACTTTTGAGATACTAAAACCTTATCGTTAGCTAGTTAGAAGCTTCGAATCTAACATTTTGGAGGCACCCACCGCTGGCTGTGTGAGCAAGAGAAGTAGCCAACTGTGAATGAGAGAGACTGCCGTTTTAGAAGACCGTTAGACTGAGAAAATACCATGGACCCAACCACCATTTCCAAGGCCAAGGGAAAGTTGTTTGATGTGGAGCTCGGCAAACTGGAGAACTTGTTAGCAGCCGCAAATCCAGATCCTGAGGAGGTTATCACCACAATTGCGACCTTGCGAATGAGATATGAAGCCGTTACCACTGCTATCGACAAGGCCGTTGAAAAAGCAGTTGCGGATGATGATCAAGATCAGTTTTTGGCTGTTGAGGAGTTCCGTACCGAATTTTTCAAGAAGATGACTGTTGCCGAGAGGAAAGTTGATGTCCATCTTCCCAAAGGTGCAGCAGTGGAGCAACAAGCAGTGGCTGTCTATCGCAATTTACCGCAACGGAAGCTGGTTGAGTTTACGGGTGACGTGAGGGACTGGTTAGCATTTTGGGCGAGCTTCGAAGATATCCACCTGGATCATGGGATATCGGATGCTGACAAGTTTCAATACCTGCTACAGTGTATTCCAAAGACGTCAGGTGCTAGAAAATGTATCGATGGATTCACCGTGTCTGCCAAGAATTATGCAGCTGCTGTGGACACGCTAAAGAAGTTGTACGGAAGGGACAGCTTGCTAATTAAAGTGTACGTGCGGGACTTATTGGAGCTAGTCATCAAGAACGCTACGGATGGATCTAAGTTGGAGTTTTTGGATTTGTACCCTAAGCTGTCATCTCACATAAGGAATCTGGAGGAATTGGGAGTGGCACAAGACAAATGTGAAAACATTGTGTACCCAGTGGTGGAATCATGCTTACCAGAGGACATCCTACAAGCTTGGCAGCGTCATCCCGGACATGAAGAAAAGTTGACACCACTGATGGATTTTTTGAATACGGAAGTGCACAACAAGGTGGACAGGTCCTTGGCGAAAATGCAGTTTAATCCAGCGCCAGAAGCAGCTTCAACAGTGAGAAAGGGTAACGGAAAAAAGGATAAGGATCAGTCAACATCAATCCCCACTGCAACGGATTTTGCCAACAATAGTCAACAGCAAGGCAAAGACAAGAAGGGGAAGAGCAAGCACGAGTGCATTTTCTGTGGAGACCATAAGCATCAATCGGAGCACTGTGGAAAAGCAAAAACCCAGTATACAGTGGATCAGCGGATACAAAAATTGAAAGATAAGAGATGCTGCTTCCGGTGTTTGATCCCTGGCCACAGTGTTATTAAATGCTGAAGATACGTAAAATGCTGCATATGCCTTGGAAACTATTATGAGATCGTCTGTAACGGAAAAAAGAACAATGGCCAAGGACAAACGATGATGTCACTACCACAAATACAGCAACAACAGAATAACGAGATGGTAGTATTTAAACAGCAGCAAAGAACCGATAGCAGCACAAATGGACAACAGCAACAGGACCATGCAGTACAAAGAATAACAAGGATGTCCAACCACACGAAAAGGAAGAAGGGCACAGTCATCTTGAAGACTATTTGTGCTATGCTGGAGACACCAAAAGGAAAATGGAAAGTACGAATTTTTATTGATGGTGGTTCTACTGAAAGCTACATTGAAAATTGGTGCGCTGAAGGATGCGGATGCGTTGCAGTTGGAAGTCAAGTTCTCCAGCATGACATCTTCACCGGAATAAGGACAAACCACACAGAGTATGAAGTGAAACTGGTTAGTTTGGATGGAAGAACAAGCGAGACATTCGTCATTAATTCCGTGAAGAAAATCACAAGAAGTGACATTGGGAAACCCGAAATAGGTCCATGGATAGAAAAGCTAGAGCAGCAAGGCATTTTGATTCCCGACCAAAGCGACATGAGTGAAGATGTCCAGATTTTACTAGGACAAGACGTGGAAGCTCAGATCGAGATGGGTGGCTTCTATCGTATCAACAAATGGCTAGAAGCAAAACAGACGATTTTTGGTTGGGTTGTCGCAGGAACGGTTACACCACTACCATCTCCGAGCACGGAAATAAAAACTACCAGGACCAACATGGTAACTTCAGCGATGATAGCTAATTGCAATGTCGAAGAATTATGGTCACTGGAAACTTTGGGGATCACAGAGGATGCCAAAACCCAGAGCAAAGAAGATCTGGAGGAAGCCACCATTGCTCACGTCGAGAGTACTGTGCAAAGAAAAGAAGATGGACGGTATGTTGTCAGTATGCCATTCCGAGAAGGACATCGTCAGCTGACTGGTAATTTTAATCAAGCCTTCTCCAGATTGAATAAAACAACGGTGGATTTGAAAAGACAGGGACACTGGGAGAACTACGACAAGGTGTTCAAAGAGTGGGAGGAACTTGGCATAATTGTGAAAGCTGACGAAGAAGCTGTGAAAAAGATGCGTCAACTTTATTTACTTCCCCACCGTCATGTCATTAAGGAGAATAGCAGTACAACACCTGTCCGCCCAGTATTTGACGCTTCAGCAAAAGGAAAAGGAGGACCCTCATTAAACGATATTTTGGAAAAGGGGCCTAATATGCTGGAGCTGATACCTGCCATCATGTGCAGATTCCGGAAGGAAAAGGTGGGAGCTGTGGCGGACATAAAGAAAGCTTTTCTGCAAATTGAACTGGGGAGAAAGGATCAAGATTTGCTTCATTTTTTGTGGTGGACCAGCTACGAAAGTTCGGAATTACAGCTTTTTCGCCACATTCGAGTAGTTTTTGGAGCGAAACCAAGCCCTTTCCTGCTTGCTGCCACGTTGAAGCACCACCTTATCAAAACAGCAAAGGATGATGAATTCCGGGAAAAGCTCCTAAATTCTCTCTACGTGGACAACAGTTGTTCGAGTCATCCCACGGTAGAAAAGGCCCTGGAGTTTCAGAAGCAAGCCCAAAACTTGTTGTTGCCAGCCCACTTCGACTTGCGAGGGTGGGAGTTTAGCCATTCTACGGAGGAAAACAAGGTACCAGTGCTTGGCATGGAATGGGAAACCAAAACGGACACAATCGCCATTTCATTAGAATCTCCATTGAAAAAAGTCGAAGGAGCAGTTACAAAGCGTGGACTCTTGGCATTGGTCAACTCGGTGTTTGATCCGTTGGGCTATGTTTGTGCAGTAACAATTTTCCCGAAAATCTGGATGCAGGAATGCGCAGCACTAGAATGGGATGAGCCACTGCCGGATAACATTGCTGAAAAAGTTGAGAAGTGGAAAGTACAGGTTCCGGAGTTAGCAAAAATGAAGATTCCCCGCTGGCTAAACTTGGACAATTATTTGGATGGGGTTTCTATTCATTGTTTTACTGATGCTTGTGGGTCAAGTTATGCCTGCTACGTGTTCGTCAGAAAAGAAATAGGGGACTCAGCTGTGGTACAAATGGTTATGGGCAAGTCTCGAGTGGCACCAGCGAACAAAAAGATGACAATTCCAAGATTGGAGCTGATGGTGGATGGTGGGAGCGGCTGATCGGCCTAACAAAACAGCTGCTGAGAAGGATTTTGGGCAAAAGGAGCGTGGATTATGAAGAGCTCCTGACGATTTTAGTTGATGTGGAAGGTAACCTCAACCAGCGCCCACTGACCTGGATGTCTGACGAGAAGGATGAGCTTCGACCCCTCTGTCCAGCTTACTTTTTGCGTGACAACGTAAAAAGTTTTTTACCCGAAGCTCATGTTCTGGATGAAGAAAGTTTGAAAGTTAGGGCGAAGGTCTGCGCAAAGTTGAAGGAGGATTTACGGGTGAGGTTCCGGCGTGAGTACTTAGCCTTTCTGGGTCACCGCGGAGGAAATAAGACGAGAACAGTCAAAGTGGGAGATGTCGTGATTGTGGAGGACGACAATAAAAAGCGTCTGGATTGGAGTCTGGGGCTTATCTTGAGCGTTTATCATGGACGAGACGGAATCGTGAGACGGGCATTGGTCAAAACTAAGGATGGGGAGTTCATCCGCCCAGTGCAACGCTTGTTTTTGATGGAAATGTGTGAGAATGCAGAGGAAAAAGCGGAGGAGTCTGGTGGAGAAACAGAGGAACGACCAGCGGCTTTGGAAGTTCAAGATGTCAATGTGGGAGCTGAACAACCGGTGGATACTGTGGAGGATATCGTTCCTACAACACGTGTTGGTCGTCATGTCAGGAAGCCAGATTTTTATAAATCCTAATTTCCCATTTTTTGTCATTTGTTTTTTAGAAATTTTGTGTAAATGTCAATATAAAATGTATGAATGTAGTATTTTGTTTTAAGGAACTTCACCACTTTTTAAATTGTAAGTAGAAGGGGGTCTGCTTTGTTTTGTGATTGCATGATGCGTGGGATGAAACATGCCCAAACAGTTGTCATTGCATTTTATTTAACTTGGTATGACTTCTGACTATGTAGTTAGTATCCATTTCCATTTTAGTGTAGGAAATGGATAGTGGGAGAATGTTCCATGTCAAAAGTCAGAAGTGCATTTAGCACAAACGTTTCGAATGTGCGGGTGAAAACCCGGGTAATTTTAAAATTGTTATGGCTGCGCTGAGTAGCATTAAATGCACCTTTTCAGTGCAGTAGTCATCAGTTCAGTGCAGCTCAGTGTCGATCATTCATCACTGGGCTGTTCGGTCATTCGTCAATTGTCAGTTTCAGAGTGAAAGTCATCTTTGTAACTTTTATCAATCTTGTGTTCTAAATAAAAGTTAACTCGTTAAAGTAAAAGATAACTGTCTGTTATTTTAAGATAATTGTCATTCTCAGTTTTATAAGAAAAGTATAGTTTTTGGCCAAGGTCACAGTTCACGGGCGTCACACAGTCATTGACGAACTAAGTAAGATAGGGCTACTTTTGAGATACTAAAACCTTATCGTTAGCTAGTTAGAAGCTTCGAATCTAACAGGACACGACATCATCAATTGGTTTAAAATGTGACCAAAAGCGCAACCAATCCTTCAAGTCCCCGGAGAACTTGTGAAGTTCCACTTCCGGTAGCTTCAGTTTCCTCATTTCCCTTACAGGTCTAGGTCCGGGCTCCGTTCTTGTCCGCTTGGATGCGATGAATTCATCAACTCGTCTCTTTAATTTCTCGGCTTGCATCCTGAACTCGCCGATCTCCTGGTATTCCTTATCTTGCTCCTCCTCCGGTCGCACGGTTCTCACCATTTCCAGCAGAATGGCCTTGGTCTGCTGCTGGTAGTCGTCCATGAGTTGATTTAGTTCCCTTAAGGTATCAGCGATACCATCAAGGTCCGGGGCTTCCTTGCTTAGCAAGTCATTCAAATTAGTTTCGAGCTTCACAAACCGCCGTTTTATTGGCAGCCCTATCTTCATCAATTCCTCCAACGTCAGTACACTGAAGCTGGAGTCCATCTCCCTCGTCTTTTCTAACGGGTCTTGCTCAGAACCTGACATCTTGTTCACTTCTTCCTGCATCAAAAAATTAAAATCAATCAAAACCGCACTGCAGTTCTCAAAATCGCACTAACTGGTCACGTCGGGGTCACCAAAATGTTCGCAAACTAACCAACTAACCGTCGATAAGATGCTCGATAATTATGCCGTGCCGTTAGTGCTCCCAAAATAAACCAAGTTTTACACACAAAATGTCAGTTTTAATTTTTTCTACTACAAAATCTCTACTTTTCTTTATTTCTCAATTTTCTATTCGATGAAAGGTTCTTAAATCAAAAAATTAAAGTAAAACTAATAATTTCTCAAAAGTTAAGTTCTCTGATCAAAAAATCTAAAGCCTCTACTCTTTTTTCTGAACGCAAGAATGAATCTCTCTAAAATCTACTTCACTCCTTTCAACTGAAAGTCTCTAATGAAAAGTAAAAATTGCTACTACTTCTGCTCTCCACTCCGTTCTGTCTCGTCGCTTCAGGAATGAACTGGACTGAAAGATGATGAAATTCTGTTGCTTGCACGCGGCACTCTCTATGAATCCCATTCTGCTTCCTCGCCGTCTCGTTTCTTCTGGAATAAAAAGCACACTAAACCCACATTCAAAATAACCAGGCAAATGCCTGTCGCATAAAACCCCAACACAGCTAGATTCTCAATTGTTTTCGTTCAACTCTGGTGAATAAATAAATTCCAAACGCTAGTATTAGATTCCATGGGAAAAATTAATGACTACCATTAGGTTTAGTATTTCGTTTTTAAAGTAGGATTCACAAGTTCTCAAACTTACTATGATGTAGTTTGGCATGTCTAGCACAACTTTTTTTATGTACAAATTTCTTGTCACAATGCGAGCAGGAGTAACGTGCATCTTGCATGTGACAACGTAAATGATTACGTAAGTAATCACTGCATGAAAACCGAGCACTACATTGTGTACAGTGGAACGGTTTCTCTGTACTATGAACTAGTTCATGTTTCTTCAAGTACGATTTTGTCTTGAAACTTTTCCCACAGTTTTGGCACTTCCAAAGTTTCTCCTCAGTATGAACTGCCTGTTTGTGATTCCTTAAGCCTCCAGGTTGTGAAAATGATTTGTTGCATAGGTTGCATTTGTAGAGCTTGTTGGTAGAGTGCAGAAGCAAGTGATTTTGCATTCTATTTTTTGCACCAAATCCTTTGTTGCAGACTCTACATTTGTATGGTTTCTCGCCCAAATGTGTTCTTAGATGAAGTTGCATGGTTTCTTCAGTCTTGAAAGCCTTTCCGCACAAATCGCAAGAGCAAGGTCGTGTGACATTATGCATTCTCCCCATGTGTATTTGCCATTGTCGCTGAATTCTTTTTGGCATGTTGGGCAATTAAAAGGCCTTTCTTGAATGTGAGAGAGAATGTGAGCCTGAAGGTTTTTGGACGTTAGTGAGCGGGACTCACAAAACAAGCATCCAAAAGTCCTTTTTACGATTCCTTCCGAAATATTACAGCTTTAAGTTATTGTTTGTTGTTACGTTGATCATATGATTCATTATTTATAATCATTCAATTTTACAAAATTTTACCTTTATGGCCGTCAACGTGCCATTTAACTGAATTCCTACACTTGAATGTGCGGGTGCAATATAAACACGAATATATTTCTTCTCCGATGTGCCTGCGTATGTGTGTGTAAAAATCTCTCTTGTCCGCAAACTTCTTGGAACAGAAGGTACAATCTAATGGCTTTTCGCCAGTGTGAATTTTTTGATGTTTGGTCAGATTACCTTTTATTGCAAAGTGCTTCTGACACTGTCTACACTGAAATGGCTTATGGTCTAGATGCACTGCATCCTTGTGCAGTTTTAAATGACTACCTCGTTTAAAGGTTTTAGTACATAGCTCACACTCATATGGTCTTTCTCCTGTGTGCACAGCCATGTGCACGGTTAATCGCGAGTTAGTCAGAAAAACTTTGTTACAGATTTCACATTTTATCATTTCTTTTTTCACGATCTGTTTTTTATCCATTTTGTACGGTTTAGTGGTTCAGAACTAACGAAGTAAATAATTAAAATTAACTAAACCACTTAAACAATTAAATTAAATACTTTACATGAAAAATAATTTTGCGATTGCCCTGCAGTTTAAAGACTATGGCGTAATAAAACTTGTTCGAAATAAGAACTTCTACAAAAAATCTTCGACGAAATGAACATATATCGATTTAAAATACTCAACCGAACCAAGGTTCTTAATGCGCTTTTGCAAGCATTATTGCTAGCTTTAGTATGTAATAGTATGTAACTAAATAGCATTTGAAGTCCTAAATCAACAGAGTGGAAAATGGTAAACTGTCCAGAAATACGTTTCTCAATTTTCTAACTTGGTGATGAAAAGTTGATTGCTTTGAGGTTTGCTTAGTAAAAAGAGTGAACCAGAACGGAATACACACGAGATATATCCAATTGAAATCTGCCAATATACTAATTGTATGGTTATGCATGCATCGCCCTTTCTAAACTTCTCAAAAGCTTTTACACTTCTTTAAGAATATCCTACTGTGAAAACCGAAGTACTTTTTAGGTTGAGTATTTTTTGCCACCGCTTGTCATGAATACAAAGTCACGTACGCAGTTTTCCAGAAATTTTTAGTTAATTGGTTGAAATTTAAAAAGCTTTATGAATTTTGTAGTGGTTGACAATACTGCTAACAATAAATCGTCGTTCATTTATAACAAAAATGCTTAAATATTCTAACTGAGAAGAGTAGAGTTCTTGGAAAAATCTAAAAAGGCCGAAGTGACTGTTGTCAAAAGTACCTAACAGTGGGCGAGAAAGTCTACATAATGGCTGCATGATTTGTATGCATATTTGAGCCAGGTAGTAATCGTTTGGTAGTTCCAGTTTGTAAGGAGCGGTAATCCTGTCCTTTGTATATTTTCCAAGAACTGTATTGTCTCATTTAAGAAGGCAAGCGATTGGGGAAAAAACGTTATTTCTATCCGAGTTGCTGAGAATTTGGGCTTGCATTTTTGGGAGAAGTGCCAGCATAAGTAATTATGAGTGCAATACACAGTGTTCAACAGTGCACTGCTTTACGTAACAAAAGCTTTTATACATATTCATAAAGGGATATTGGTCTTGTAATTTACATCACATTTAATTGCTACAAGATGTAAATACAGGGTAACTACAGCATCGATAAAAAATTTCACGCTCTATCCAACCCAGGTTTGAAGTAATTTTTATCGCAACGTTTAAGGTATTTTGAAGCAATTTAATAGTCCATGCCTAAAATTTATGTACTGTGCAAATAACTGCTTAGTTAAACATTGATATCAAATATTAAATGTTTTCTTATTAATTTTTCCGTTTTAGACAACAGGCTTTATCCCATCATGGAAAATCAGCAAAAATGTCCGCAAAAGAGGCAACAATGCCATGTGTGCAACAAAACCTTTGCGTCTAATTACGCCCTGAAGACACACACGGTGAAGCATACTGGCGATAAATGCGACGAGTGTGGAAAATCATATTCACAATACGGCCAGTTGACCGTTCACAAAAAAGCAGTGCATTTGGGTGCAAAGCCCTTTTATTGTAAACTTTGTACTAAGCGCTTCTCTGAGAAAAAACTTCTTACTATGCACGAAAGGGTTCACACAGGCGAAAAGCCGTTTCGTTGCATTTTCTGCGACAATGGTTTTACACAATACAGTAGTCTTAACACTCATGTAAAATCTCATATTCAGGAAAAACCGCGCATCTGCACGGTCTGTAAAAGTGAGTTTGCAAGAGGCGGCTCCTTAAATGTACACAAACGTAAGCATACAGGTGTGAAGCCTTTTCAATGCAGCCTTTAAAGCAAAACGTTTTCGTCATCTGGTGGACAGAAAAGCCATTTGCGTTCGCATTTATTAGAGAAGCCTTTTAAATGTGACACTTGTCAGAAATCGTTTGCTACAGGCAGCAACTTAGAGAATCACAACAAAACTCATTCTGATATCAAGCTTTACAAATGCCTCGTGTGTTCTAAGGAATTTGGACACAGCAACTCGTTAAAAACTCACATGTACTATGTTCATGGTGGTGCAGACAGCAAAACGTTTAACTGCCAGTACTGCGAGAAGGCTATTGCAAGAAAGAAAACCTTAGAAAATCATGAAAGAACACATACTCGTGAAAAGCTGTTTTCTTGTGAATTGTGTTCTAAATGCTTTTCAATACACACAGCCTGAGTCGCTCATTTAAGAAGTCACACTGGAGAAAAACCATACAAATGCGGGCAATGCGAGAAGTCTTTTAAATATAGAGGAGACCTTAGTTATCATTTGTGAGTTCATCGTGGAGACAAACCGTTCCAATGCTCCGTGTGTGACAAATATTTCCGAACCTCGTCCCAGTGCAATGTGCATAACAAGACTAATTCCAAAGAAAGGGCATTTGAATGCTTGTGGTGTGCACTTAGAACAGAATTATGAATTTAAAAGTATTGAAATTCAAAATGATAGGTAACAAATAAAGGGTTGTTCCGTGTTCTGGAGACATTTTTGAAACTGCGATATTTCGAAACCTTCAAGCTTTATTGAACCACATTATTTTTTTTCATTTAGTACAACTAATAGTTAACAATATTCACATAAACTAAGATTCTTTGGTGCCTTTGTATCCAGGGCTGTAAAGTTCTTGTTCGGCGTATGCTAGAACCCCATATCCCGATTTTCCCGATCATGCTTCCACTTTAGTGCTGATACTTTTCCAAATAGTACTGAAACCTTGGGGTAAACTGTGTGGGTTTTGTAGATTGGACTACCCTGCCTTACATAAATCCCAAAAAGTTTCGATGCCTCTTGCCAGTGGAATATTAGGAGCATGTTTAGATTTTGGTCAAAGTCTTAGAAAGTTATTTTTGTAAACAAATCGGTGTCTAGATCTTGCTCGCTGCTCCTAAACCTTGACTTCCTTGACTTGACTCCTAAAGGTTGGTGCTTCCGGCTTAGTGCAGGTTTCAAAGCCCACTTTCTGAGCTTTAATTTGACCTAGCGTTTCTGGACTAAAGTTGAGTTTGTTGGCTGCAGCACTAATTGAGGTGGAAGGCTCCTCGTCGAACAACTTTGAAGTCGTCTTCAAGGTTTCTAAGGGAGCCACGGATGCAATACGTTCTTCAGAGAACTTATACCCTGATGTTTTTGTAGTTTGGTATCCCCAAATTATTTTATGTATACCATCCTGGCGCTTACCATCTTCTACAAAGCGTTTCATTGCTTTGATCTTTGACCTATTGACAACATTTTCGAAGTGGGATATAGCCCGCTTTACAAACGCTCCATTCTCCCGGGATTTCATGACGATGCGTTATTTTTGGAAAACCGAAAAATGCATCACTTAACCTCCGAAGAATGAGCTATCAGATGATGCATTCAATTTGTTATCTCTTGCCTTCATATGAATTTTATCTCTGTTTGCAAAAATGTCTCCAGAACAAGGAACAGTGCTTTATTTGTCAACTACGCCATACACCACCGATTTTCGAGTAACTCAGTAGCCCCACTACTATATTGTAACATTAGAGGATAGGATACATGAATTCAGGTTACCCGAAGATGGATTCGCATCCTGCCTTTTCATGATCTTAAAAGCAAAAGTTTCAATTTAATCTAAGTCCATGTATTATGGCATTCACTGTGAATTCCTCAGCACATTTAAAGGCAACTGAATTATTTGAAAATCTGTTGAATTGTTTATAATAATAGTGCTTCCTGGTATTACTGCAATAGGAATGAATGCTTCCTTAAAATCGACGTCCATGTAATTACCTACTGCTATATATATTGGTGCTATATGAAATTGCATTAATAACCATCGTTACAGTTTTTAATGGGGAAATGGTTGCTTGTTTTTGCTATGTTTGACGCCTGATTGTTCAAACGTACTGCTAACCAAGAAAATCATGTAACAACTAAATGCGATCAAAATTTAAAATAACGTTTGTAATTTTCTGTAATGTTTGTCAAGTAAACGGGTAACGCAATTAGTAATTTTAAATAAATTTGTTGATTGACGTAAACTTGAAACAAGTTTTTAAGGTTTTAAGGTAGACAACACCATACGCGATAATACAGAAAATCGGTTTATATGGTTTGTGTGAAGTTCAATAATTGATTATTAACACTGAAAATGCACTATTTGCAATTTGGTTAGAGATATCCAGTGAAACATTCAAGAAATTATACTGTTTCGTGCAATTTTTATTGTTTACTTTTGTTTTTAACCTCATAACTATTACTGCCCAGTTACTTGAAATTTGTGTTTCGCATATCAAAGATTAAGGCAAACAACTTTCTAAACGTTACACACGACGTTCAGCTGGGAAACGGATTAAATCGAAGAGAGGAACGCTGTAGTTTTTAATAACTGAATCACACGTTAACTTTGAACAACTACCATATTACACTTTTAAGCTTAATATTTGTCACAAAACGGCCGATGACTGCCAAAAAAGACTTTTTATGTTATTGTGATTCATTTTTGGCTAACGAGGTTGCTTTTTATTAAAAACTCAAGCTTTCGTTTTCTTGCCGAAAACTTTGTCAAGAGTCATCTACAAGATAACTACTTTTTATGTTATCAATTAAGGTAATTCAGGTTTCTACACAAGCGTTGAAAAATCTCACCTTAAATTTTTTCATTCACCTTCACCTTCATGCTACAAGACAATGTTTCCATTGCAGGTGTTGCAATAAATATTCCGTTCTGAAAATTTCCGGAAATAGTCAAGTCAAGCTAATAGACTAATTTGGAATTAGAGGAATAACAACGAGGTACTTCTATGGTTACGAGAAAGAAGGTATTCTAATAAATTAAAAGTGTTATGTACTTTGTTGAGCACGCAAAAGGATTTTAAGCTAATTGAGTGATATGAAAGTACAGGCGATAATAGGATAATTTGCTAATGGGGCATAGCAGGAATAAAGTTGACCTAAAATATCTTGCTTAGAAACGCTAAGTAATCGATAACCCCATTTTACCCCAAAATGTTTGTTAAAAAACCTTAGTCGCATCTCATCTGCTAGTTTCTTTAGTAGTTTGTTGATGGAGTATGCAGTTTTGGACCGGAAATGCAACGATTCTTTACGTAGCTTTTAAATGTTACAAAAACCTTGCTCCAAAAGCCAATGAATATGGAACACGACAAAAGGTATCCATATAAAATAAAATATTTTTGGACTTTTATTGAACATGAGTATAAAAGTAAAACGTATTCTCTGTCAGTGCTTTTAATAACCTAAATAAAACTTTAAAGCCTGCTTAAGCTGGATAAAGAGCGTAGTTAGTTACGTACGTATATGAAAGAGGTTATGCTTAGCACTATATTTAATTGTTCTTTCCTATGCATTAAAAATTCATATGTTGTTGCCGCTCCACGAGCCTCGTGGGCGTAACCCACTAGTCTTTATCGCACATTAGCCTTTCAATGCTAGTAGCCTGAAGAGTGACTGCCAATAACGTCTTACGTACTATAATTGTGTGGTAAGGAGATACGCCAGAAATATTCATGTATTTTCAATTTCCACGTTATAGCAAAGTATATTACAATTTTTAAAATTTTCAGAGACAAGGATAAATTTGTAGACTTGCCTTCAAATAGACATCTGGATATTTGGTTCGATTTCGTAGTTGAAAAAGGTAAAGCTATCTCTTACAGATGTTTTAGGAAGCCACACAAATAACTTAACGGATCAGTGAACGTAAGTGCAAGGATCCATTTTCGACGAACTTAAGAAAGACTAGATCATCAGTCCATAGTGAGCATACAATTAGTTTTTGGTTAATCCATGAATGTAAATTTTCTAATTTTCTTTCTTTTTTAAGCGGAAAGGGAAAGTAAACAATTTGGTGTTGGTTGGCACATTTCAAACAATTCCAATTTGCCACGAATTCAACTTTACCTTTAAAAATTAAAGGAACACAGATAACCTTAGTAAGACTGGAAAGGAAGTTGGAGTAAAGCTAAACGTATTCGTGTATTTAAAAATATTGTCAGCGTTCTCACATATATTTTTGTCTTGCTGCTAGCAGAGCTGATGTTGAAAGGTACTATTTAGTATTTTAATTAGTTAAAAAGTGCTCAATTTTAGATCCAACCACTTACGTAAATAGGTTTTATATCTTCCGAGAGGTTTAGGTACTCGGACAACTTAAAATATTAGATTCAGGTATGTCGTAAGCTTCAATTACTTTAGAAAACATTTAGTATTGCTATTATAACTACAATCTATATATAAAGCTTCCAGCACGGCACCATTCAGAAATTTGACATGGAAAAATAACATCTTAAACTAACTTTCTAAATAATTTGAAAAAGAATGTTTTAAGTTTACATGCGAATATTGAGGGTTTTTGAAAACTGCTCACTAGTGATCAGAAGTGTACTTTAAGTATCATTATAACACTATTGGTTTTGAAATATATACGTTCAAAAGACACTAGTTTGCATATTAAAAGAATTACATTGTTTTCCATGAACAATTGAAAATTGCCACAGAAACAATTAATTTGATGTCCAGCATTACAAACTCAGCAATTATTAACTGAACTGATCAGTTTATATATAGTAGTAGTTTCTAAAAGCCTCGTCTGGTAGAAATTCTACCGTAGAATTAGGTTGCATGATAGTTGGAAGTATAACCTCATTTTAACTTCTATTGATGTCAGTCGTTCGGATACTACACTCATGTTTGCACACTAAGTGTGTAGTGTTGGGCAGAAGTTTCTAAAGATTGATAAATTAAAATCTGTGGGGGTTTTTGCAGAAGAAATCTGCCACTGTCTTTCTGAATTTACATTCATAACAAAAAATGTGATAGCAAAAATTGAATTCTTGAAGAAACAAGAAGCTCGTGCAGGTTTTCCAAAAAACGGACGAAGCTGACACTGCAGTGTGTGTGCAGTTCAGTGCACTGAAATAACGCGTAATTCTTACATTTATAATATTAACGTGTGCTTCTTCTTGCCAGTGAAATTGCAAATTCAATTCTTGGATAGAACTTTATCACAACAACAACCAAGAATACAACAGCAACAATCAAGAATTTATACTGTATAAACCTGCTCGTAAAGTATAATCACAAAATCTATAATCAATCAGAATGAAAATGAAAAGTACTACAAGCATATTGATTAAATGCCAAGATACTTAAGCCCCATTCCATTTCCAGTTCCTACACGCAATAATGAAGTTCATGCTGCATTTTCTAGCCAAATTCGCAGTTTAAAATAAAAAAGTTGTTAAAAATAAAGTACATAGATACAAACAAATTTCAAATTAGCTTTGAAAATCAGAAAATAAAGTGATTCTAAAAGACAAGTTTTAGTTCCCAGCTAACTACGCGTCTAGTTTTTTTATGCTGACAAAAAACGCACTTGAACGCCTCAGCAGCAAGTCAGTTACGTCACTACGCTGCACTCTTTCTCTTTTCCGAACTTTTTTCCAAATCTGGTTTCAAGTGTTTGTTCAGTGTTTAGAAATACCAAGAGTTTGTTATTTGCTTCGTTACTATATATTTGTTACGACACTAATTAGTTAACAAGCTAGTTCAAGTACTTGTACTTGTTTGCGTGCATGTACAAATCTGTCTACTTTCAGGAACGCTCAAAATTGATCAAGATCCAGATAAACTGTTTTTCACTTGCAGCTCTCCTTTTGACCCGTGTTTAATACAGTTTAATTAACTTTCCTTCTGCTTTTTGCTACTTTTGAAGACTTACAGTCTTTTTAACTCAAGTTTTTTGTGAAGTGTTATTCCGAAACTTTTGCATAATGCCAGGAAAATTGTGGTTTGTCGCTATATTAGGTTTTCGTGTAATTACGTCTACACATTCAGAAAACACTGGTTCCTCCCCAATAAAATATCTATTGTTTAAAAACAAAAGTGTCGACAATTTTGAAGATCTACAAAAGAAAAAATACACGTTTCCGGTGATTCAAAACCTTTTCCAGATTCTCTTACCGTTATTTCATGAAAGATGTTTGGTAGTTTTAAACAATTACCAAAATGTTAACATGCAACCTTTAGCATTGTTTCCGGTAATGCTACGTATGACTCCTGTGAGTATATATTACAAATTTGCATTTGCTGCAAGGCCATGGAGTTGTGCTGCTCAATTTGAAGTGTTTCCCAGGTATCCAGATAATAGTAAAAAAAATCATGTTGTACCGAGCATGTTTAGTCTTGATGGAAGGTTCAAATACTTCACTTTCTACAAGAAACCGCAAGTTCTTTATTTTATTTTTGATTTTCCCAAACTGGACATCACAAACTATATCTGGCGGATTGAAAAGACTTTATACAGAGAAATGGTGTGGGACCACAATGCAGTACAAGATGTCTACTTCCTAGCGCATTTCCTGCTTGACATGAGTCTCACGTCAAAACGTACAATTCACGAACTAACAGGAAAAGCAACACATATTTCTATTTTGTTACCAAAAATTGGTATCCAAAACTATCAAATATGTCAGACATTTTTACTACGCAATTGGACAGAAAACACACCAATTCACACCATTGCAAAACATGTGATAAAAACTAATGAACACATTAGCTGGGAGTTTTGGAGTTGGGGCATACAATCATTTTTCCACTTTTTAGATAAGTGTGACATTAAAAGCGTAGTCTCACAATTTTTTCACGGAAGAAGTTTTACGTACAATGAGAAACACGTATTTCGATTGTATGTAAGCATTCTAGAAGATATTATGGGCAATTTTACTTACATTCACAAACTTAACAACGGAAAAGCATGTACTCACAACAAAGTTACAAACATACCGACAACGTTTAAACCACTATCGGGTTGGTTCATCTATCATCAAAGAATTAATCGACAAAATTTCTACGAATTACATTTGGTGATGCACTTCTCCATAGCAAACCTTGAGTTTGTTAGCTGTGGAAAAACAAAAATCTCTCAGTTTAATTTTAAAGAGTTGAAAGCTGCTTACCAAGATCACGTTTGGCTTAGTATTTGTTCATGTGTGCTTGTGCTTGCTGTGTCAATTAACCTGACAATTAGAAAAAAATCATTGTGTTCATATAATTCAATGCTTGCAAACCTGCTTTCTGTTTACAAGGTTTTAGCTGAACAAGGAGACCCGTTTCCTGGCCGGATTTTGAAGTTTGGTAAAGCTCGTGTCATGGTTGGAGTGTTTTTGTTGATGGGAGTAATTTTAAGCAACGCATACAAAAACGTCAACGTCTACAATTTGATTTTGCCCCGCTCAAGATTTCGTTACGAAACGTTGCAGCAGTTATTTGGCAATCAATTCAAACTTTTTATGATAAGCGGGCCGATATATGTAGAGTTTGGTAAGACATTTAAGACAAGCTATAGTCAAGAGAATTATTTAGTAAGCTCAAACCACGGTAACAATAGATTTCACATATTCTCAACAACGTCGGGTTTAGTTGAATATCATTCCTTAGTAAGAAACAAAATTGACAAATACCACGTCGGCAACTTTTTAAAACTTGAAAAAGTAAGTACTTTGCACAACGACATAGCGGATTTATTCTTGCAAACTGAATTTGGTACAAAATCGAGTACTAACTTTACACTGCCGATAAATTGTAGTTCCGAAGGTGAACGGTCGGACTTCAAGTGTTTCAGAGAAAATGAAGTGGCTCTCCTAACAAGCGAACTGAGAACTTGCAACAACACTACAGTATTTTTACGGGCATTAGATAGTATGAAAATTGCCAAAAAATTACAACGTGATGGTATTCCTGCAGACATTAGCAAAGAACCCATCACAAACGAAACTCTGGTTTTTCTTCCGAAAGGATTTATTCCTCGGTACATGGAACAACGCATAAAGGGAATCAAGCAATCGGGGATATTAGAATGGTGGAGGTTACTATTGGCAGGCCAGAAATTTGTTCCAATTCAGTTACCCATTAAAGTACCGGACATGAAAGGAAATATAATTGTCCTATTTTCTGTATTAGGAATTGGTTTGGGTTTCGCTGTTCTGTGCTGGATGATTGAAATAAGGAAAATCATTTGGAAAATTCTGTGTTTTGGATGGAAATTTATAATTTGTGTAATATGCCATGCAAAACGCGTGATATTCCAAATTTTTACGCATCTTTTGTCATATTATATTAAACGTATATAGAACGTAGTTTCTTAAAGGTGGAAGCAGGAAAAAACGCTTGAAAAACACCAGTGAAGAAATCCCTTACGAAAAAAGTTCCTTGCACGAAGCTAACCACCTGGGATGTTACGATGTCAGCCACCTACGAAAAATGCCCCATGCAAAAAACCCCACCTAGAAGTAAGCCACTAACCAAAAAATGTTTAGGGAGCTTTTTTTATTACCCAATAAATGTGTATCATTTTTCTTAAAATAATTCCGAACTAACAAGCAACATCCAACAAAACTCCCAAAATAGGTTCAGAACAACAAAATGCTACAGCACGGCAGATAAATAGTAGTTTTTGGATAGGTTTAATGTCCCTTCTGCTGTCATTGAAATAATCATTGGATAATCATCTGAAAAGGCCAGACAATAAAGATAAACTTCAAGTTCAAATTATAACATGATGCTAAACGGTATTGATAATTTGGTTGAAACTGCGCATTTGCACCGTTACTAACTCTAACAAGGAACACTTTTCAGGTGTCAGGAAGACTCAGAGACGAGATATACCGATTCTGGTCAATTTTAGGGCGTAGATTACGAATCTGCATTTTGTTTTCTGCAAAAATAATGTTCTGACCTTCTACAGTAGGATTTATTTAGCGCGCGCAAGCCGTACATGACACAGTTCAGCATAAGCACAGCATGCATGCCTTTGATCCTCCCTATTCTCTCTACTCGTTTTTGCTTGCGCTTGAAGAGAGAGAGGGAGGAGCTTGTTGTGCTATGTACCGAGAAGAAGCAAGCGCGCTCTCTCTTACGCAAGCAAAAAAGAGTAGAGAGAAGAGGGAGGATCAAAGGCATGCATGCTGTGGTCATGCTGAACTGTGCCAAGTACGGCTTGCGCGCGCTACATAAATCCTACAGTAGAAGGTCAGAACATTATTTTTGCAGAAAACAAAATGCAGATTCGTAATCTACGCCCTAAAATTGACCAGAATCGGTATATCTCGTCTCTGAGTCTTCCTGACACCTGAAAAGTGTTCCATGTAAGATATACGCTGCTTTGCACAAAGCAGTTGGCACTGCACTCCAAATATGTTTGCTGCTTTTAAGCAAGTTTTCAAATTCTAAGCAAAAGCAGAATAACATCCGTTTAAGGTTTTAAATGTAAAATGTAGAAATTAAAAGTGAAGCACATGTAGAAAAATAAGGGATTTTGCCATGCTTGTAACGGCATTTGTGATCCATTTTCAAAGGTAACAGAATGAATTGAATTGTCAAAATTTTGAAGCAACCAAGGAATGCAAATGAAACATAGACAATGCTTTTTTCAGTTATGCAAATATGCGCTTAGAAGTAAAGCCAGTGGCTTTAAGTCACTGTCAAAATAAATTCGCATAATTTCAGATAATGCATTATAAACACTTTGCTGCATTTAAACTAATAAAAAATTCTCTTTTTGAGGTTACGTATACTGTCGTTGTGTAAGCTTAGTCCTATTATAGCCTCATTTTGAATTTACGTCAAAGGTAATACGCTGTCTCTAGCATGAAATACCTCTATCTCATTTCGCATTGTCAAATATCGGAAACTGCCTTGCAAAGCAATTGTAATCAGCTTCAGAACTAGTTAGGTTAACAATACCAGTAGGGAAATGCTAACAAGCTGCTGGTATTCAGTGTACGTTACTTCGTTGAACTGCTTGCATACATTTATTTCCCCTAATAAATAAAATGTATCAATTTTATCAGGAATATTTGTCAATGATGCTCCTTTATGTGTTGATTAATTTAGTCAATACCCCGTTATAAGGGAAATGTTTGCATGCTGACAACATAAAAAAAATATATTTTAAAAATGGTCAATAAAGCTCTTAAAGGTTTCGGAAAATGGTACTTTTTAAAATATCTTCAAAACAGGGTGGAGCCCATTATTAAGTATAAGGTTTCTCTAGAACATATTGCATGCACATATACGCAGGATGGGCTCTTCTAGTATGTATACAAAGAGTAAGCATGCTAATTTTTATAAAATGTTTGTACTAAATTGCACATTTCATTGGTATTCCATTTGTTGGGTGTTCTGCTATGATAATGCACATGGAAACTGGCTAAGTTTATTTTATCTTCACCATTACATCAACCTTTGCGCAAAATATAAAAATAAAACCATTCGAATGTTTTCATTCATCCAATATAAAATTTCACGACAAGTGCAAACACGCTTGTATTTAAAATAAAGAACAGCATACAAATATAAGATTGTCTGGTTTAAAGCCCATTTTTGCTGATTAAAAATTAAGTGGACGGACACAAGATTGAGTTTGTCTGACAGACAGACACATTATATCAGCTCATCTGCCAAATCAGCGAGCTAATAGAAATGTCATCCAATTACTCAACTCTTCAACACGAGAAATTTGGGTGAGTCTCGAGCCAATGGAATTGTCAATTGTTTCTAATATGTTATTTGCTTATTTGTGTATTTTTATGTGAAGTTAACATGCATCAATTATATTCTTAAAATTTATGCCACTAAAACGCCAAAATATATGTATGGCAAGCTAGTTTTCAAAAGCACGAGTAGCAGTTCTATTGGTTAGTAAAACGACAATTGCTTGTCGTTGCTTGAAAGAATAAAATTTTGCTTTGCTTTGCTACAGTCAATGAACCCCATGGAAACCGATCTTGTCATTGCTCCTTACAAACTAAACATTTCGCAATAATTTAAAGTATGTTATGTTTACCGGATTATTATTTTACCATCCAACTCTCTAAACTTTTTCCTCGCATCCAGTATATAATGTCCATCATCTGGACCTGAGAGTGGGTCTGGATCATTAACTTCAACAACCACCGGCACATCGACACCGGCATTTATTTCCAACTGTCAATACAAAGGCAATCAATTTTTTTACAAAATTAGAGTTTGAATTCAATACATTAGAAATAAAAATTAAAACTTAACCTCAGTTTTAATTCTTAGAAACCTGCTGGGTCTTGGATCCGGCATTTTAAATTCAGGGTCTGCTCCTAAACTTAGCAAACTTCCAGTTTTCCCGAAAATTTGAATTCCATCACAATCAACTACGCATATTGCACATAGTAAAATCAAAACGTGCAATAGCCACAGCAGTGAAGGTTTGTTCAATGTAAACGACTTAGAAAGTCTGTTTCAGATATAGTCTTTTACAATATAATTGTACTCAATAAAAGTCCCGAATAATTTATTTGAAAATAAAATTTCTGCAAAGATTTTATAGGACAAATTGACGAAAGTCAGTTCCCCAAACGTAAGTTAAGCATGCAAAAATTTAAATGCTGCCTTAAAGGATGAATATGTATAGCTTACTATTTCAACGACTTCAATTGCGAAGAGGGAAATAACGCAATTAAATTTTTACTGAATACATGAAACATGTTTCCACACATGATCAGGTAAATATCTTTTTAGTTTGTTTCAAATATTTTTCTCATTCCAATTTCTGTTACCAAATATTTATGACAATTTATGAATTCAACACTCTAAATTTGAGGTGAGGTAACCCCAGTGTTGGGTTTAGATAACCCCAAATTAGGGATGCTTCAATCCAAATTTGAAGTTACATAACTCCGATTCTGAGGTGACCCCAATATTGGAGTGGGTCACTCAAAATTTGGGGTTATGAGACCTGACTGACTGTTTTAAGCTGACATTTTATATAAAAAGTGAACGTTAAATGATGCCGGAGTAATGAAAGCATCAAGGCATTTATGGATAATGAGTAGCATGTTAGGCAACATTCTTACGCGTCTACGTGCATTATAATAAAATTAAAGTAAGGTTGAATAAAAAACAAAAACTGGCAGTATTAGTGCACATTTTTCATTTTAGATTATCAAGGAAAAATCCTTGAAATTATTCTCTTAATTTACATTTCTGTTAACTTGCTTTACGTTCAGCAGCATTAGGTGCAGAGTGACACACAGGCAACCCAAGAATTACTAAACCTATAGCTATAAGCTTCGTACAAGAATAGCATACCGGCAAAAACTGTGCTTTTTACCATTTGTAAAAATAAGTGCATACTTTCAAAATTGATAACGTTACAACCATAAATGTTTTCTTCAGAACGTGTTAACATACGAAACGTAGAGCTCTTTATGACTTGGATGCACGTATCTAGGAATTACTTTATTAGGACTCGAGGATATTTTCTAATTTTGTGGTCCGACCGTCCGTCCGAATGCGCTCAGAAACGCATAATCCGCCAAATTTTCCACCGAATATGACTGTAATGTTGTAACAGATTAAAATAACAAGAAAAATGAGTAAGTTTATTCAAGTATATTAAACGCAATATTTCAAGCATATTTTTGGTTATCTGCACCTGGCGTAACCATGTTTCAAAATGATACATTAATGCGTAATATGATGTAATATTATATAAATGCAATTTGTTGCCAGAGTAATTAAACGCAATTATGAATAATCATTATCATGCTTGCCAACATTCCAGAATGTTTGCGAGCGCTATAATAAAGCTGAGGTAAGAGAGAAGATTGATTAGAAATCCACAATTTTAATGCACAGTTTTGAATCCAGGATACTTATTTCTTATGAGCTACATTCCGGTTAAATTGCGTAACCTTCTAGTGGTGGTGGACTGACGCGACACTCTGGCTCTGGAAAACTACAGATTACTCCCGTATATTGATTACTGCATGATACAGCATCAATCTTTGAAGTGGCCAATGTATTTTCCTTCACAAGTACTAAACAGTTGGCAACCTTAAAATTTGCGTCAGGAATATCTGTAAGGGTCAATCCGGCTGTTGTACAGTTAGTATTTGCAATGAATCGTTCCGGGGTTTGATTATTGACACCGTCAATCCAGTTGCCTAGCAAAAAATGTTATTAAATGTGAACGTCGAACGATATTTCTAAAAAGCAATACTCAATTCCAATAAAATTTTTACTTCCAGCAGCTGAACGACTAGCTCGCAAAAGTTTAAATAATTTGAAATGTTTCATTTTGGCTAGTTCTCCTCCTAGCTCCTGACAGTGTGCAAAAGCCGCACTGCGATTTCTCTGTTGCAATATTGTCACGATCAAAGTTAAACATCATATATATAAATTTAAATTAATTCTATTAAAATAAACTATACTTACAAGTTCGGTGTTGTCGTCTATGTAGAATACATCATCAACAAAAACAGATTTTGTATTTTTTGGAGTAATATGATAGGTGGAGTTTTCTAAATTTACATAAGATATTACATTATTTTGATTGGGAATAACAAAATATAAGTGATTTCAACTTACGAGCAGCCACCAATGATGCCAAGCCAAAGAGTAGTACCACACACTTTACGTTAATTTTCGTAGCACTCCAAATTTCCAAGCGTTTAAAATTATTTTGTTTATTTGATTTTATTTTATTTGAAGTTTCTTAAAAACTTAGTATTGCTTATTGAAAGCAACGTCAGCGAATGATGATGGACTCTAATAAAGCCATACTTTTTAAAGTAATCCTCAACCTAAAAATCTCATGAAGAACGACACAACATGTCAAGATTGTATTACACAGGGTGGCTTTTTATACATGTATATATAGAATTTGTCCATTTTTACATGTAGAAATGGTAATATACAGCCCAAAAAGCCATATGGATATAATATACACCTATCATGGGAAATCAGAAGATGGTTTTAATTAGCTTAAAAGCAAATGAAACTGTTTAGAGTAGGTTAAAAACATGATAAAGCTTAATACTTCAACACTGCGTTTCATTTTGCTGAAAAAATCAAATTTTTAAGGAATATTTCCATAATTTACATTGTCCATGGAAAAATTCCAAAGTATTTTTTACATGTAAAAAATAATTTTTACATGTTATTTCCATGTTACATGTATATACATCCCGCCACCCTGGTATTACAGGTGAAGTTGTGAAGGTCAAACTTCTGCTAATATATTATAGAAGGTCAAAAGCACAAATAGTTGCAATAAATGAAAAGTGCATTAATGAAGTAAATAGTAAGTATTTGCCTAGGTGTCTAAGTTATGGTAGTATCCTACCTAGTAAAATGACAACCTTGTCGGAAAAACAGACATTTTACAGACACCTTAAATGTTTTGTTGAATCAGGATTCCTGCTTGAAAAAATTCAGCGCTTACTGAAACTTTGGTGACATTGTAAACAAATAATGTCAAGTTGAGAATTGTAACTTGTGTTACACAAATTGTGTATGCGATGGAAAGTATCTATCCATCCTGTGTATTTTATGGAGGAGTTCACTGAAGCCAGGCATCACCTAGTGAATTAATGGATTTGCACATTATAAATTTACGCGACGTTGTAGCGAGAATATTCAATGTCATTCAGAGCATTCTGTCGTTTCAAAAAAGAGTCGGTATTAAGTTTATAATTAATTTTTTCACAGGAATAGCACTAAACTGACGGAATTCTGAGTACATTTTATATTAGACAAGATTAGTTTCAACCCGGATTCTGTGAAAAGTTACTTTTTACATCCTATGAACTGCCTACTGTCCTGGATGTATGCACAAATTAAACTTCGCTTACCGTAAACATATTGCATTTGGAGTACATCGGATCTAAAAGTTCTGTCATTTTCACACAGTCCTGCAACCAGTGGAGTTGTGCTGACCGTATTCCAACTCATGTAAACATAAGATTTTTTATTGTATTTCTATTATAAAACCCAGCAGTGTAAATAAATTTGACTGATTTATATGGAAAGTTTGTATCAGCTTACTTATTTGTTGAAGAATAATGCACTTTCGTCAAAATGTAAGCAACCGTTTAGTTTAAATATGAGCAAGCAAGGGTACGCATCAACAAAAAATTCAAGGTCTTCTAATTGAGAATATTTGGTTTTCGGAAGAGATTGTCATTTTACTAGGTAAGATACCACCTTTACTTACAATGCAAGAAAAGAAAAATATTTACTATTTGGTTCATTTAAGCACTTTTTATTCAAAACAACCATTTGTGTTCATGACCTCGCATTATATAATAGTAACACACCTTCCATCACCTTGACTTAGCTGTGTCGTTTTTCATGAGTTTTTTTAATTTGAGGACTAATATAAAAAGTAAAATTTTAATCGAGGGAATCATCATTCCCTAAACTTGCATTCAATAAGCAAAACAAAGTTTTTAAAGCAAAATCGGAAATCAAAATGAACGGAAAGTGTGCTGTACTATTTTGTTGCCTCGCTTCATTGGTGGCAGCTCGTAAGTTTAATTAATTTATACATATTTCATATGTTTTTACCAGTCAAAATAATACAATTTTTTATGTAAATTTAGAATATTCCACCAACAATAACCCGAGAAATAGAAAAGCTGTTTTTGCTCTTGGTGATATATTCTACGTAGACGACAACAACGAGCTTGTAATTTTAGTTTATTTTAATAAAATTAATTTAAAGTTTAGATGAATCATGCAAACGGCTAAATTTTATATAATTAATATTATATAAAATTCTGATTGTGACTATTTGCAAGAGAAATCATAGTGCGGCCCTGGCTTACTGTCAGAAGCAAGGAGGGGAACTTGCCAAAATGACAGATTTTAAATTATTCAAACTTTTCCGAGCTAATGTTCCTGTTGGAAGTAAGAAAATTAATATAACTGAATATTGCTTTTAAGAAATAGTGTTCATTTTGAGTATCTAATTTTTGCTAGGCTACTGGATTGACGGTGTTGATAATCAAAACCCGGAACGATTCATTGCAAATACTAATTGTACAACTGCCGGAGTGACCTTTACAGGATTTTCTGAAGCTAATTTTAAGGCTGCCAACTGTTTAGTTCTTGTGAAGGAAACCACAAAGGAGAATTCAAAAATCGAAGCTGTATCATGCAGTAATTACTATAATGGAGTTATCTGTGGTTTACCAGATTGCAACGTCACTCCTCCTCCACCAGAATTTTAAACAGTTTAACCTAGATGTAACTCAGAAAGAAAGAAATGTTTTTTCTCAATAACCTGGATTTAAAAATGGGCATTAAAATTGCTGATTTGCATTCAATTTTCTTCCTTACGTCAACTTTTTAATTCAATCATTTCGTTCAATTACTATTTATAATTTTGTTTTATTATATTCTAGTATCCTATTAAATTTGCATAGTACATCATATAAAGTATTATGTATTGTATTGAACACGGGTACGCCAGATGTGTGGCACCAGGTGCTTATGACAAAAACATGCGCATAAAATATTACGTTCAATACACAGGGATAACAGCAATAATTAATTCTGTTGTTACTATAATCTGTTTATAGCAAAAAAAGTCTTACTTGGTAAATAACATGAAATATTACAACTTCAAGTCACGTTATATTAAAACTTTTTCGTTTGCATAACAAAGGATTTAAAATGTTCTCGTTTAGTAATTCTTACCTGATTTGGAGTCATTTTTAGACCGCCATGTAAATGTCTCTGCTAATATTTACTCTTTTACTGATATACAGTAAATGAAAGGCCAAATATTGTGTAGTATGATGAATACATTATGAGGTATCGTAATACGAGTTCCGTTGAATAAACTTGTAACACGTAATTTTGGAAATGTTTGGTGGTTTAAATATGCCTTGTCTTGATCTTTTCCGACTCCACAGGCACGTTTACTACAAATGAGTTAATAGGTCTGAGTCAGCGCCTTAAAAGTCAAATTTTAATGAACGAACCTCATATTTGTAGTTATGGGCAAACATACTATGGAGTATTTGACATACAAGGCATCATATCAGGGCTTAAATTTTTACATACAGATTATTGAATCGTAATTCTAGTAAAAATGGCCTAAACTCCTGTGCCGCACATCACTGTTTCCACTAATTTTGCATATCTGACAATGAAGGTCTTGATCTCAGGACCTTGCAAGCCAAATTTTAACAAACGGTCTGTGGATTCAAACATCTGGTAAAAAATGAATCTAAAATCATGAGCCGCTCGGTTTTTTAACGGATTAACGGTTTCTGAGAAAAATGCATTCGGACGGACGGCCGTACCATCCTTCCTGGAAAGGTGCATCCAAGTCCTAAAGTCCATCCAGTTATAAAGTATGCAATTATTTTACAGATGGAAAAGAGCACTGTTTTAGCCAGTATGACATTCTTGTGCGCAACTTATAGCGATAAAGTTAGTAATCCAGTAATCCGTGGTTGTCTGGGTGTCACTCTGCAGCTGATGCTACTGAACGCAAAGAAGTTTAAAAGGAATGTTTATCTTGAGAAACAATTTTATGGATTCTTTGATAACCTAAAATAAAAAATGTGTACTAAAACTGCCACACTGACAGTTATCATATTTATTCATCCTTACTTCAACTTTATTCTAATGCAAGTACAAGAGCAAGATCGTTGGCGAGCATGTCATTCATTAAACATAAATGCTTTCATTACTCTGACATCATCATCATCAAGTTTAGACTAGAGAGTTGCATGAAGCCCGAAACCCGAAAAAACCCGAGACCGAACCCGAGCCCGTGCGGGCTTCGAGCGGGCTTTTGGTTTTTTTCAATGTTTCGGGCTTGGTATGTTCGGGCTTCCCTACAATTTCTCGGGCGCGGGCTCGGGCTTATATTTTTCGAAGCCCGAAATCAAGCCCGATAAGTATTTTTACTCTCTTTTTAAGTCTAAATTGAGATGAATGTTACATAAAATTTTAAGGTATACAATATATACCCTTCTCATTTGCATACAAAACCCAAACAAACAGCGAACTTGACTTTATTATGCTGTTTTCAAGACAAATGCCTGCTAGTCCTATGCTTACTGTGTGTGTACTTCATGCCATGTACATGCATATAAGATTTTCGCATGCTTTGTTTAGGTATGTATGCACACATTTATGTAAAAAATATAATTTCGGGTTCGGGCTCGGGTTTTTCGGGCTTGAGCTAAATTAGCTCTTCGGGCTCGGGTCGGGCGGGCTTAAAATTTGAGACACTTCGGGCTTCGGGCCTGCGGGCTTTTGTCCGCAGCTTCGGGCGGGCTCACGGTTTCGGGCTTGGATTTTTCAGAAATGCAATCCTCTAGTTTAGACATTTACAATAAAATGTCGGCTTAGAACAATCAGTCATGTCTCAAACCTTTTGGGGCTACCTCACCCCAAATTTGGAATGTGGATTTCATTAATTGTCATAAATGGTGTGGTAACAGAAATTGGAATGAAGAAAGAATTTGAATCAACTAGCTTAACTAAAAATGATAAACGATAAAAAAATTACGGTGGCAAACCACTTTTTTATGCAATAGGTATGCAGTAATCATAATAAGTTTTTGGTAATATAATTTTGTGTATTAAACACCAATAGCGAAGTCATCCCGAAAATTAGTTACATAAACCAAATTTTGGGTGAACACAAAAATGAGGTGCGTGGTCTGAATATGGGCTTATGAGTCCTGATAGACTGTAGATCTGCTTAAGTAAAACCGTGGCAATATTCATTTCACGAACTTAAACATTTAGCAGAAAAATCACCTTTCAGCAGAACTTTTCAGAAATTGCTTATTCAGTTCAAAAGTTTATTGATCATGTGTGGAAACATGTTTCGTGTATTCAATATAAATTTAATTGCTTTATTTTTCTCATCGTAGTTCAGGTCGCTGAACCAGTAAACTATATTTTACTCTTCTCTAGGCCAGCATTAAATTAATGCCTACTTAACTTACGTTTATGGAGCTGACTTTCCTTAATCTGTCCTATAAAAGCTTGGCAGCAATTTCATATTTTATTTTCAAAGACATTATTCGGGCCAAGTGTCAAGCACAATTATTGTGTGTATAAGTCCGCAACAGACTTGAATTCTTCAGTCGTTTACAATGAACAAACCTTCACTGCTGCGGCTATTGTGCGCTTTGGTTTTACAATGTGCAATATTCGTAGTTGATTGTGATGGAATTCAAATCTTCGAGAAAGCTGGCGGTTTGCTAAGTCCAGGAGCAAACCCTGAATTTAAAATGCCGAATCCAAGACCTAGTAGGTTTCCAAGAATTAAAGCAGAGGTTAGATTTTTAATATTTAATTCTAAGTGTCTTGAATTTGAATCCAAACTTTGTCAGAAATTGATTACCTTTTTATTGACAGTTGGAAATAAATGCCGGTGTCGAGGTGGTTGTTGCAGTTAATGATCAAGACGCAGACCCAGGTCCAAGTGATGGACATTATTTACTGGATGCAAGGAAAAAGTTTAGAGGGTTGGATGGTAAAATTATAATCGGGTAAACATAACATATTTAAGATCAATGCGAGGTGTTAAGTTAGTAAGGAGCAATGACAAGCCGGTTTCCGTGTTGTTCAGGGAATTTAATATGTCGCAAAAGCAAAATTTTGTGCTTCCACAAAAAATTGTCTTACAAACAAACTTAATTCCTACTTGTGCTTTCGGAAATTTGCTAGTTTGTCATATATATTTAGGCGGTTTCGCGGCATGAATTTAAGAGCATAAATGATAAATGCTAACTTCAAATATTGAATACACAAATAAGCAAATAAAACATGTGCAACACTTTTGACTATTCCTTCGCTTCGAGACTCATCCGAATTACTTGTCATGTCATGCATTGAATCTTGAAGAGATGAGGAATGGAATAGAATCGTTATTGGCTTGCTGCTTTGGCAGAGGAGCTTATTAAGACGTAGTGTGTCTTTCTACTTTATTTTTAATCAGCAGAAATGGGCTTTAAAGCAATCTTATATGTATACGCTGCCTTTAATTTGAAACACAAGCGTTTTTTGTACTTTACGCTTTTTTGCATTTAAAATTTTATGTTGAATGAATAATTAAACACTCAAAATTATACAAATGGTTTTATGTATATGTTTTGCGCAAGAGTAGGTGTAATGGTAAACTAAGATAAACTCATTATTTTATTTTTTATCTAACGTCTTTATTCTAGAACAATCTTTTTGCAACACGCCATTTTCTTTGTTCCAGATTGGTGCTTCCTGTATTATGCTTATAGCAGTTTGATTTGACTTTTTATTTTTCACAAAATTGCAACTTTCAAATTTAGGCAATAAAAATGATTTGGGTTCATATTAATCCCATTTAGAAGTGGCCTGAACCATGCTGAAATTGATTTTTCCTTGATACTTTAAAAATAGTGCCTTCCTTCCTTCTAAACTTCGAAGGTTTTAGTTAAGCTCTCCAGAAATGGCAATACCTTTTAAACAGACAGTAATTATTGGCATTTAAAAATAAAGTATTTGCCAAGGAGCTCTTTTTAATTCTGAGAAACAAATTATGATCAACAATCATGGAAAAATTGTACTGTAAATATGTGTAAACCTAAGTTGACGTGACATGTGAGCGGGTCAGTGGTAAATCTAAAAGGTATAAGGGTAAGGGTACAGTATAATGACAGGGGTAAGTTGATGGTCCGAAAAATATGTAGCGACGTTTTAAGTGAAGTCATTAGTGGATTACTCCTATTAGTCAAAGCAAATGAATGATAACAATGTTCCCTCCTATATGAATTTACAAGAATAAAAAAGGACATTCATTCGCTCCGTTTATAGAGTCTACAGGAGCTTGTACGCAAAAACTATTATGAAATCATGATCACCTAAATATTTGCAATAATTCGTATCTCAAATTGTCCCAATATTTATATAAACAAAGTTTGTATGAAAGGACTATGCAACCTAAGGGCAAAAATTTTGACCTCCCAGTTTATTGTTGATTCTGATAGAGCTTTAAAAGTTCTACAATTTTGCAATTTAAAGTATGTCCTTATCTCCTAACGTTGCTGAGATATGAAGGTGTTTGTAATTTTCGCTCCCATAAGGCCCCATAGTAAACATACTTTTTTCAAACTCATGGCTACCCATTGCGCCCACTTTTGATTTCCAATTTTGATAGCATTTTAAAAAGAGCTTTAAATGAGGATGTTTTTCAGAAGTTACTGGAGTGGTCTTCTTGCAAACGTCGAAGTTGTGGTAGGTCAAACTTGGAGGTGTTTTTTCGGAACAACTTTCTTTTAAATCGTTATAGCTTCCACTACACACCTCCGATTTTCAATGTTAATACCAATATTAAAAGAGTAATTTCTGTAGAGTCTACCGTAGAAAAAATCAGGACAAAATGTCTGTAGTTGCAAAAGTTATGAAGCTATAACCTTGGAGGGGCTGTTCGAGAACCATCAAAAACAGCCCTTTTTCAGGCCAACGTTTGACCCCCGGGCCCACCTTTGATTTTCGATGTTAATAGCAATTTTGAAAGCGATTGTTCAGGAGATAAAACTGAGAAAAAACGGGAGTGGTATCTTTCCAAAATTGCAAACTTTGACGACTCAATGTAAAAATACATGTTTATTTCTGTGAATAGATGATACTTTAGCATCTTCTGTTTGATAAGTTTTGGTTTTGGAAAGATACCACTCCAGTTTTTTCTCAGTTTTATCTCCTGAACAAGCGCTTTCAAAATTGCTATTAACATCGAAAATCAAAGGTGGGCCCGGGGGTCAAACGTTGGCCTGAAAAAGGGGTGTTTTTGAGGGTTCTCGAACAGCCCCTCCAAGGTTATAGCTTCATAACTTTTGCAACTACAGACATTTTGTCCTGATTTTTTCTACAGTAGAATCTACAGAAATTACTTTTTTAATATTGGTATTAACATTGAAAATCGGAGGTGTGTAGTGGAAGCTATAACGATTTGAAAGAAAGTTGTTCCGAAAAAACACCTCCACGTTTGACCTACCACAACTTCGACGTTTGCAAGAAGACCACTCCAGTAACTTCTGAGAAACATCCACATTTAAAGCTCTTTTTAAAATGCTATCAAAATTGGAAATCAAAAGTAGGCGCGATGGGTAGCCATGAGTTTGAAAAAAGTATGTTTACTATGGGGCCTTATGGGAGCGAAAATTACAAACACCTTCATATCTCAGCAACGTTAGGAGATAAGGACATACTTTAAATTGCAAAACTGTAGAGCTTTTAAAGCTCTATCAGAGTCAACAACAAACTGGGAGGTCAAAATTTTTGCCCTTAGGTTGCATAGTCCTTTGCTTTAACAACTTTGCGGGCTTATTGCAGGTAGATTCTGTACCCTAAGCGAGGATTATAATCAATAAAAAATCTAAAAATTGTTACAATATTTGTTAATCATTTTTTGGCTATGTAGACATACAAATTGCACAACTCGGATGTCAACTTTTACCACTATATTTCTTTACTATCCATGCCCATTATTTTCAAAATCGCACACAAAGTAATATCTCCATTTACCAGATCTAACATTACTGTAACTTAACATGTTTGTCGGCTATAAAAATTAATAGCTATTTATACTCTTCAGTTAAAATTTTCAGTTTTTACTTTTGGCATGCTTCTAGCATTAATAAAATAAAACACAATAAATATACATTGTAAGCCATTAAAAGATGCTTGCTGATAAGAACGTTTTGAGTGTTACTTTGTGTAATAAATATCGTGATATATTTATATCAAGAATAAAAAATTTAAATACGACATCAAAAAAACTACAAAACGTTTACCTGTGTTGAGTTATAGATAAACCATAAAATGTAATGCGTAATGCATGTTAACAAACATTCAGCATAAGCTAAATTTATATAGATTCCGTGCAGAAGCAGCGAGCTAATATACCATGTACCGATTCACAATTGTAGTCGGGTATGTTAATATGAATTACGTATTGTTCTCTATTTCATTAAAATTGAATTGGCAAAAAAGCTAACAAGTCTAATCTGTATTCACTTTCCTGGAAATACTCTGATAGACTATTATAAAGTTTACGCAAGAATTCTGCAAAAATGGATAACCCACCAAACCTTCCTAACAAATCATGTCAATCAGTCAAAAGACAGACAGCAAAAATGCTGTCCAAAAACAACATCAATACTGCTGTCTTGATAGCAAAGCAAAAATGCTGTCCAATTAATTACGAAGTATTTTAGACAAAATTCAATCCACGGAAGATATTTGCATTTTTGGAGTCCAACTTGAGACACAGAATATGCTTCCATTTTTTTAAAATTAAGTACCAACCTAAATTTTAGGACATGCAATTGATTGACAAACCATGCTGAATTTGATTTTTGAATGCCACAAAACTCTTTTATGCTACTAAACCTTCAAACAATACACTTGAGCTTGTTTGAAATGACACTGATTTCTATAGGAACAGGAATTTAAAAAAATATCTCGCAATGAGATATTTCGAAGTTCATAAAAACAAATCATTGTCAACAATCATAAAAACTTGTGGTCTTAATTATGTGTAAGTATCAGTAGACATAACAAACAGATAAGTCAGTAGTTAATTTGGTGGGTTAAAAAATGGCCAATTTGTAGTGACGGTATAAAAGAATAACGCCTTTTTGGCTAGTGCTTGCTAATGTTGCTTGCTATACAGCAACACATGCACAGCACATTTATACTGTTTCTCTCCTTAACGCAATCCAAAGTGCATTCGCATATTTCTTATAACATTTTTTGAAATAGCTCTAATCCACCAGCTAAGGAATTTGTGTGTACTGCTTTAAAGGGATTAATTACATAGATTTTTCTGTTAAATTCTTTTTGAGAGTGCAAACAGTGAGGCTGGTTTTCTAATATAATTATCCCAGTTTGTGATTACTATTCATGTGCTTACGCAAATGCGCTAAATCATGACTATTCTGTTTTAACATGTGCATTTACTAATTGTTTGTGATGGTAAACCTTCTGCGAATGTTTGTAAAATAAAAGGTTTTTAATGTTACCCTTTTTAAATATACACTAATTAGAAATATAAAACAAGAAAGATGAATAATAATTTGCATTATTAATGGCAATTAGTTTAAAACAACAATTTGAGTAGATATTGGCTCATTCATGTATGCATAATATATACTCGACCGTTGCATGTGGCGTTTTCCATCACCCCAGGAAGATGTGGTTAAGTGTTATGAAATTTGTGTTAAAACGTAATTAGCAATTTACATTAATTCACAGTTAAAAACAAAACCATTGATTTCCGTTATCAACAATTTGTCATCGCGTTCCTCTTTCCTAATTACGTATTTGCTTTAAGTAATCAGACATAATCACTCATCATTTGCAGGTGCACAGTTGGCTTCAAAAAACTAATAACTATTGCGCAGTTTGTCTTTACCTCAGAAGATGACGAAAACCTAATAATTTGCTGAACAATACAAGTGCTGTTGATGTAATTCAAATGCAGCTGCTTGCTCTGATATTAAGTTACTGAGAACATAAACCACAAACTAATAACCGATATATTATCCTCAGCCAGAGAAAACCATTAAGTTGATAAAATGCTGAAATATAAGTAGCTGAGGTAGCAATTGTTTAGTTCAAACAAGTTTTAGTGATTTTGAAGTTTGAACGTTTATTTTGACCCACAGACTTTGGCTGGACGGACGAGCACGTTACAAAGTACAAAGTTATTGTGTGATAAAGAAATGACTTTGAACCAGAAGTAAGGTTAAATTAGCATTTTTTCAAAAGTAAAGCGTAAGCTCTAAAGTGCTTTATAATGAAGTTTCACCGGCTTCTGATCTACACTACTTACATAGTGGTGTTTATCAAGATTGTTGAATCGTCAAAAAAATTTGGAATATTCGGAAAGCAAAAGTGATAGCACGCTTCAACACTGCGGTATTTTGAAACCAAACGCGATAAACAAACAGAACATAAGCAACAAGCCGGACCACATTCGACTTTTAAATCCTTCTCGGAAAATAGGCAACACAAAAGTATTCGTTCCGTTTTAGTGATGGGTTAGACCAAGGTAGACTCGATAGCAGTGGGAGCTGTACTGTGTGGTGATATATTGCAATTGGAATTTGTGTCTACCGAAAAAGGAAATTTAGTCGTAACCCAGAAAAATCGTAGCAGTGACATATTCTATTCTTCTGTCCCTGTGATGTTTTCAGACTCTGCGAACGAGATGGCTTTATACAGTTTTCCAGGTTCAATTGAAAATTCTGGAACAGTGAATCATTTTACGGAACTATACTTTTTCAAAACGGTTATAAGTCATATAAAACAGTGCACGATTCTGCTTGCTGCAAACTATGCTCTGTTTGATAATTATGAAGAGCTGGACAAATTTTTTAATAGCATTGTACAGAGATTTAGAAATTTGCAAAAATTTATTGACTCATTTGGTCTTGTTGTAGTTTTTGGAGATTCTGAGGATACTCACAACAATGACTCAGTTCTTATGAAAAAGGTTCACAGTAATCTTCATGCTTATCTTGCGTTTCTAATGTTGTCGGAGGAAGAATCCTGCTGCAAAGGAGCTGCAAAGCAAAATTTACAATCGCAAGTTGCGATTTTAGAAACCATACTAGAAGCGGAGAAACCTAAAATTCTTTTATTGAGAGTTGCACAAGAATGTGGCAAACAGGACAAAAATAATGTGCACATGTTGAAGTTTCGTAATGAAATCAGAGAGCTTTACACAAACCGTTTAAACTGGACAATTTCAAGTAATTGTGATTTCAAAGCGATTATTCGATTCAGAGTAAACCGTACAGTCGACAAAAAAATTTTCCAGGCATTTTAGAAATATTGAAGAAACGGGATACTGACAACAAAACACACATGGTATTTTCAACTTACCGGGACAATTTTCTGAGCATTCTCAAAAACTATAAAAATACTGAAGCAGCAAATGCTGTTGAAAATTTATATTGCTATATGACCTTGTTTGAAGAAGCTGTGAAGCTCGTCAATGTTTCTATAACTAGCGCAAAAGATCTGTGGGAATACTTAACGTATAAGGACGTTTGTGCGTCAGGTGGCAACAGTGACGAGTTGATATTTTATTTCAAGCTGCTAACATATCTGATGGATTTATCACAAAACACTAAGCCTGTGCTGTACGGAAATCTGAAGATGTGCTTACTTGGTAGACTGCATGAATTAGAAGCATTGAAAAGAACTGCGAAAGATAATATTACAGAAGTCATTTTACCAAATCTTCTTATTACCATAGAAAATGAAGTTCAAACAATTCTTAAGGAACATTTAAAGCTGTATCAGTTTCATATATTATGCAAAAGCTGTGAAATGCTACTAAATTTGCAAGTATCTAATATAAGCAGTGTTAAAAGCGAATTAACAAAATTTCGTGCGAATGAATTGATAAACAACAACTTGACATATATGCGTCAGCAATTCAATCAGTGCAATCTATTCTGACTGGAAATTACAAGGGAATAATGATCTCCAGGCTGTCATATCTTGTGGTTTTGTATTACAATTACGCTAAGTAAGTGAGGTTGAAATTTGAAGAGCACAAGCACGTACCAGCAACATTTGAAATTCTTTTTGCCGAGATGCAACACCTCATTGATCATACTGATTTATCAAATTGTATAAGAAGCCAAGATTACACTACTGCAAATAATCAGCTAATACGAATTGACAACTACAGCATTCACATTCCTGATATTATCAAAATGGTTTTTGAAAGCAAACCTTACAATGCTGAAGTTATTGCTGAATGGCTTAGCCAATCATGGGACGTTTTAATAGAATTACATTTTGTAATATGTTATAAAGGGTGTCCGATAAGTAAAGTCACAAAATTAATTTTATCGGGAAATCTACCAAGCGAATCCATGGGCAATAACTAGTTTACCGTTAGACACATACAACATTTCGTACTTACTGCAAAAATACCCCATGGTATTTTGACCTGTCAATGGGAAGTTATGACGAATTGTTTAAAACTATATTTGTTGGCAGTTTTCCAGGTTTTTTAAAGCATGACTTTAAATATAAGTTTCTGTACTTAGAACGTTTACATTTTTTCTGACAAACTAAACGTTAAATTACTCTACTTAAAAAGGGCTTTCAGACGAGCTATGAATGACCATTTATTTCCTTAAGTGATAAAAGTTATACGTATGTCAAGTTTTGGGCTCTTTTTGCAAATCCCAGTTCAAATAAAATTTTGATGAAAATTTTGCGTAAAAAGTTTACACAATTTATTTTTCATGTTTTCTATGATTATCTAAAAAGTGTTCCAGCTATATGAAAAGCTTATTTTCTAAGCTTTTAGGACCATGTAAACAAATTTGGTTTCATGTCAATATTTGCTGAAAAAATAGCTTAGCATCAAAACTGTATGTTTTTCTTGTGCTAAAATTTTGTAACACAGAATCCGCAAAAACAAAGTATCAGTAACATCCGGGTTAAGTTGAATCTTGTAGAGAAACGAATTCTGAGCAACATGTTTTAATTGAATTTAAGCTTTGTCTTATCTGAAATATTTAACCCACAAATATATGCAAATTTTCCTGAAAAATTTGTCACCTGGAAATCTCATAGGTGGAACCACAAAATTTAGATCGGCGATTTGAATGACTGTAAAGGTGTCAGACCGAGATATTTTTTTCTTTAAATCTTTAAGGTCTTGTCTATCAGCAGCTTATAATAACTCGTTTTTAAATGACAACTGCAACATTTTATTAAAAAGTAATTTTTGTGACTTTACTTATCGGACACCCTTTACTATTTTTTTCAGCATTGTTTTGGGTTCATTGTAACATTAAGGATTAAGGTTTAACTTTAACAAAGAATTTCCCCGAACGTGTTTCCAGGCAAACTAACTCCTGTAAATGAATCACGATTCCAAGAAAAAATAAAACACGCCAGCTAGCGCTTTTGAATAATATTGCTTGCCGCTTCGTTTGGAATGCTTGTGTCTACTGTGGATTTTAGTATTAATCTTACTTATATAATTTATGTATCTCTATATTCTCATGCCTAAAATGTGTTATATTTTTGTACACATACCGTGAGCATCGCCTTTAGTTATTCCGTCGAAAATAAACTGTAACAGAAATATATATTGTACTTACTTTTTCTGCAATGTTTAATGATTTAGTTGTAAATATTTAATGCATACGCTCGCTCCATTTCCGTCTATTGCAAAGTCTGAAGAAAAACGAGTTTGTTCTCCGCCTCTGTCGACCCAGACGCCGGGTTACTATAACATCAACAGAATTGTCAGGCCAAAGCGAAGAAGCATAAACTTTCTACACATTTTTATGTAGCTTGTAGCTCAAGTCAGTACAACATATGACAATATGAAGAGCACTTGTGAAATCATTTGAAAGTCATGCAGCAGGAAAATTAAAATAAATATTAAATTTACAGCTGGATAGTTTTTGTATTTCATAATCATTTTCCTATAAAGCAAACCACGGGCCGTACTAGTAATTACTTAAGTTACGATTCCTTGTCGGAATAACTCTACGCTGATTTATAAATCCTGTTTGTCCATAAATTGTTTTACGAGATGATTGACTTAGGTAATCGTAAAATCTGTTTCCAGATTATTAACTATTTGACACTGGGATAGCAATACTGAATTAAAAAGATTATCTTCCTGAATCAAATGTTTTGTCATGAAGCGGTGTGTTGTATATATAAAAGTATCTGCCAATAATCTTGTACCTAGTTCGACAAACTAAAAATTATGCATTATTCTACGTAGTCATGTGTTTAATCTTCTATATTTTGCATTGCGACTCTCTCAAAAATAAATATCAAATATTATACGTTGACTATTCTATTAATATATATTCCTTTTTTAAACCATGCAAATTGTAACATGGCTCCAATTTCATGTGCTGTTTCAGTTGACAAAATCTTTAGAAATTTTATAATTAGGATATATCCCATCCAAAGAATGCGGAACTTCTCACTACTCACAAAGATGTTTCAAAATCGACAAACTGTGAAGTGCACCAATTAGATGCAAAAATACCGACTATATATTTATTTTATTCTATCCTAAGATATCTTAAAAAATAAATAGATATATAGATATAACTGTAGTCAAAAACCTCATGCGAATGGGCTGATATTTTCTCTATTGTGAAAGAAATACCACCAAAGTTTGTCAGATCCGACTTTTATGCACAAGCCATGCATTGTATTGTAATTTATCAAATTTTATTTTTATAATTAAAGGCTTTTAGAGCCAACAAATTTGTTAAACATTTTCGTTTTCATTTTTGCTCATAAGCGCTTAGTTTTTGTGAAGCCAGTTGACTAGATTTGCTGGCATTTCGAACCTCACAGAAGTTCAGGGACATGTAGTTAGTCTGCTGTAACGAGACATCCACCTGAACGATATGTGCAAACTGTTCATCACAACGTAGTATTGTTTCCTACACAATACTACAATTTCTTGCTTCTCCGTTCCAAGCAACAATTCAATATCCGTTTCCGGGTCAGACTTATGAAGCAGTACGGTAACCATAGAGAAAATGTTAAAATTTGAACACAATTATAAAAACGTCCAGTAGCAGTCTTTTCAATGTGAAGAACTAAAATTAAAATCCACGTTTGGACATGAATATTTTGTGACATTTGATTATCTTATTTTTCAATTTTTAAAAATTAATGGTGATATATAATTCGCTGTCTTGACAAATAATTGATTATTTTTTTAAAGCTAAAACACTCTCATCATCAGGTGATATCAGGATTTATTTCTTAAATATTTAAATTATATATTGGCACGATTAAGGATTGAGCACTGTGCTGATTTGTTAAATTTTGCAATAACTTTTAACTCAAATTTAATTTTAATATCTCAAAAAACGAGTGGGTCCAATTCTCTTATCCATATGAATTAGATAATGTCATTTTGTATTGGTCGTTATTGAATTTGATAACTCTTTGCTGATGCGTCATGTAAGTAAAATTTACACTATGTAAGCAGAAATAAAGCTAACCAATGATCTTTGGAATATAACAACTTTAGTCTGGTGATATCATTGAATTGTGCGTCACAAACACTCACTTCAACATGCAGAATGATCAACAAACTACTTTAAGCTCAAGAGTTTTGTTATGTTATATTAGAATGATAGCTTGCGATTGAATTGTAAAATCCCATTTTATGATCAATTTCATGTCACTTGACATCTGCATCCTCTGGTATTTGATTGATGACTTAATTAATTAGATATTTATTTGTATGTTCTTGATATTCTTTTTGCATCCAATGAAACAAATTTTACGCGATACGCTGTCTCATAAGTACCATTTTTACACTTTTGTTACCAGCTGAGTAGAACGGACGCTAAACCTAGAGACTCTGACAATCATGGGAAAGATTACAATTAACGGCCTGCTGCTGTTTTGTTTGGTAACATGTAAGTATAAATTAGCTTATTTGCTCAAAAAACATAATAGACTAATACACTTGATTTGAGGGTGCCACGGGGATGAGAAAAACGACGAGGCTTTTCAAAACTATCTTGCATCAATCACGGAAGTGTATCCAACCTGGTTAAAAGAGAACAAGCTTGATCCAACTCCTGCGCAACCTAGTAAATTGTTTATTGAATCTGCGATGGATTGGATAACCAAAGTTTCCATACGTTGCGAGCTTAGGTAAGGGCACACGTTTGAGCCCATTTATTAATTTATAAACCACGCACAAATACGAATGTAAACTGGGATATCTCTCCACCTTAAAAAATTATAGTGACCAACGAATGATCGGATACTCCAAAAACAATCAACAAACATTACAATCAAAGTCGCGGTTTGAGATTCACAAATATGGGGTCACCAGATATCTTGGAGATTCATACTGGCTGATAGGTTAGTTTCAATTTTCCAAATTTCAATATTATACATTCAAAACTATTTGTATACTTTTGTCGAAATTCACAGGTAACTTTGATTGCACCGGTCAAGTAATTTCTGAAGGATTGCAAAGGTTTGCCTTTAAAGGGAATGGATCATACATGCTGCAAACAAATACATCTGAGGAAAATATTATTTTTGCAAATGTTGGAGTTACCCATGAATATAAATTAGATCTTAGCTTAGTTCAGCTATCAACATACGGCATGCATGTAACATTTACAAAGATGGTGCTTGGAGGAGCAATTTGGAATGAATCACGTATAGATAATAAAATTGGTAACGACATAGAAACCAAATTTCAGGAAGCATACAACTACTATCTTGAACACCCGGATTCTGATATGCAAGAGCTGCATCCATCCTTGCCACTGATTAAGTCATATTTGACAAATACACTAAAGGTATTTTGAGATTTGTAAAATTTACATGCTCTCGATTTAGATTTTGTTAACCAATACCAATAATGTTTTCAGGACCTGGACTTGAAGACCATAATGGATGCTGCCGATTTACCAACACCGTATTTACCTGAACCATGACCAACAACAACTCAGGCAACAACTGAAAATAATCCTACTACTAGTTCAACTGTTACTACTAGTAGTAGTACTACTACTTCATATATAACCGAAACATCTACTGAAACTGCTCCAACTACCAGCTCTGGTGGCGTTTCCGATACATCAACCGAAGGTAATCCAACTACAACTTCGTGTGTTGTAACTGGCACTTCAACAGAAAGTAGTCAATCCACTGGTTTTAGTGGTGTGACTGAAACAACTGCTCAGACAACCCTTGAGGCTGAGTCATCTACGAGTTGGGCAAATAAACCGGTAAATATGGGCATTGGATTTATGTTGGCCATTGTGATGGCAACTTTGCTACAATAAGTCAGAATGTATGTTTGCTTGACACAAAACTCATAATGGTAAAATTTTCATCGCTCAAATTGTAATTTAAAAAAATCTAAGCGAATAAACAGAATTTACAATGATTCTTTGAAAATTTGTCAATCAGTTTGTTACGCACATAAAAGATTGAAACTATTATACCTGCAAATAAAGTTTGTAGAACCAAAATTAAATAAAATAAGTTTATCAGTTTCTACATGTACATGTATGTTTCTAATCTACATGTATAAGTAAGATGATAAGGGTACTTTATCTAAATTTGTAGTAAAACTGAATATGCCACATTCAAAATCAAATTCCGTAAGAATGAGTCAGGCAAAAATCAGCATGCCAGTGGCAAAAGATCCTGGTTCCTGGTTCCCCTGAAATGTGACGCATATATATGAAAATGTGGTTATCGCATTTAGATATCACATACGATAAGATATAGCGGAACCGTAAAAACCATTCTGTATATCATTATACTCATACTAGATTCTAATGATAAAATTGTTCTTGCAAGAGCTTATCAGTAAGGCTAATCTTCCCACTTTAGTTATGTAATGTCGATACTTAATCAGTTTACTTATAATGAAGCTTTATGCATTTTATGGGACATTTAACTAACTTCCCAGTTTTAAATATTAATGCGCCAACGATTGAAATATAGAAGTCTTCAGAGTTTATTGCTTCAAATATTATGCACTTTCGCTAGGTCACCGGCACTTTCGTTCACTTAATTTAATACTCTCATATCAAACCCATATTTCCTGTCCATGTGTTCACACCCATCATTTTATACCCTATTTAATTCATACCCCAACCAATTCTATGTATTTTCAAGTGCATCTTGATGGTTACTTAAGTTAATTATTCCATTATAATGATGGTAATGGTTTTCATATCTGCCACCTATAATTAGTGTTATTTGAAATTTTAGAAATAAAGGATGTGTCCTAATTCCTAGCACTATATCCAACCGCAGTATTTTAAAATGTTCATGCAACTTTTATACCAAAGTAGCACATCAATTTAAAGCTCAAAATCTGCCGATTAAAAGCCAGTTTTAGTTTCACAAAAAAATATATAGCGTAAGTTTTTCTATTCAAAGAACTAAATGATGTAAAAAATCATTTTTTCCTGCAAAGTAAAAATAGTAAACCAAATTGACTTCAATGTGTAGTCACGTCCACAGTAGGGAATCAATTTCCGATCTTTAGTTTTTTATATATTAACCATATAGTTCTGAGCAGAATAGTATATCCGGTTGAATGCAAAGCACTCTGTAACTGTGGTTGTAGTAGTTCAAACATGCAAAGAAAGAAATGACAATTACAGATTTATATTATGATTTGAATAACATTCGCTGGCAAAACTCAGACCTGCGGTTGATGAATTTGTAAAATAGAATGATTCCTCTATTCACTGCACTAAAGACCATTTTATATAAAATGGAAGGAAGAAAGTTACACAATAATGTTTCAAGGACACGAAACGTTATGTTAGAAATAAAAATACGCAAAACCAACACACTAACATAACGTTCCAATGAAACCTGCGACGAGTACGGTTAGACACGTTTCTGAATCTTCATTTTATGGTGATTATAATGCTAGGTTGCATTTTGAATTTATTTTGTTTTTTTAGGAAAATAAATTTGAAAACAAAAGACAATTTGTTTGAACCCCAGGAAAAATCAGATTTTGGGTCACTATGAAAATACTGCCATAATACCTATACACTACTAACTTGCGACAAAATGTAATACTAGTTTTAAAGCCCTTAAAATGTACTATCAGACTACATCAAATTCAAACCAATGCTTGTATGCCGTTGGTTGATACAGCCTAACAGAATTAGTGCTAGGAATTAGGACACACCCTTTACTTGTCATGGTCATGATTAAGTGAGCATTGCAGATTCAATGGCTAATAGCATAATATTTTGACACCAGCATCAATAAAACACATGCACATATCCGTCACTTTCTGCAGAGAGTGATGTTCTATAAATACTTTATTTTTGATGGAGAATTTTGCAATTAAATATGCACAGTTTCATATCTAGTTTACACAAAACTAATTATAAAAATAAAAACTTTTCCATCCATGAAACGGCGTGATTACAAATTCTGCTATGACGTAATTTAAGATGCCGTGCAAACTGCAATTTTATAAATCTTAAGGGACATTGCTTTGAAACACGTAAATAGATAAATTTCTTTTGATCATTTGAGTCGCAATTAAGCTCATTTCTAAGTGAACCCTAATTTCAATAAGCCCATTGACTTGATAATAGATAGTTGTTAGATTGGAGTAAAACATTAGTATTTTGAAAAATGGAGTATTCATAAATCTAAAACAAAAGGATTTTAAACCTAAGAATAGCAAAAACAATGGTAACCCGTTTTTATGATAAGTGAATAAATTAATATGACATATTTAAAGAAACAAAATTATTATCATTAAAAAAATTTTCACAACAATTTATTAAATGAGGCTTATTCCGAATTAGCGGCTCCGCAAAGTTTCGTTATATCCAAAGCTGTGATATCTACCTAGGTAGTGATTTTGATATTTTTTTAAAATCAAACGACATCCTCATTACGTGTAATTAAATGTTATAAAGTAAACCTCTGACTCCTTTAAAAATAAACTAGTAAATTTCCGCCGAAAGGGAAAAACAAACTACTCAGCCTATTCTTAACTGAAAAACACACAAGAAAAACCAAATTTGAAACTAATCTACAATTTGCTAATTTAGCATTACGTAATATAGCCATTCATACAAACCGTTGCCAATAAAAACTGATAGGGGTTTCACATATTCCGTTCCAATTTTGTGAAATCACATATTAAGACTCGTAACACCGTTCAGTTTTGTAATTAGACAAATTGTTTTTATTTGTTATCCGGATTTTTTTTGAGTATTTAAAAAGTGTCGAACATCTCAGGTATGCAACACGTTACAACATACGATATGTAAGATATTGATACGGTAGATAGAATTAACCATGCAGTGTAAAGCTGATAGAAACAGGAATAAAATTGACTTATATATTTATAATGTTCTTGGAACCAACTAGTCCAGGGAAGTCTAACCCATTATGTAACTCACAAATTTTTAAACATTGCAATTTTAAATTTTTTACAAAACCAATCTTTTGCACATATGGAATCAAAATGTTTCAAGCTCATTAACATTAACACCAATATCTTACAGGTACTCTTACAGGTGAAAGCGATGACATTAATTGTTGCAGGAACAGATTTATGTTTCTGAGTTTTAAATTAAAAAGTAGCCTAGAATTAAATCCAAACGCATACTATACATCTTTTTACAAAAATGAAAGGTCTTAAATCACTGCTTTTTTACATGAGTTTATGGTGTATGTAAATTTCAACACTAATACATACCTTTTCTTTACTTTACTAATATTTGACTAGAACTTTGAAATTCCGCGTCAAAGCGTCAATTGCATCTACAAATTCATTTTACAGCACAAATAATGAAGTAATAAGTAGTTGGTACATATTAACTCGTATGATTTTATAAAAGCCACTGTCAATCAAATGCTCAGTAAGGTTTTTACTGACAAAATGTAAGTTATATCAAGTACAGACAGATACAACTGTTGATGAATCGGTATTAGTTACATCATTATAAAACACAAGTGTCTAAAACACTAACACTTTCTAATTGGCGTAAGGCTAAATACATTGTAATCTTTCTAATATTTGCAACAAAACAATATACTTAAGTAGTCTACCGTGCTGCGTAAGCCGTTTAAAAATCTGTCTACTTACAAATTGTTTTACAAAAATTACAAAACATATCAGTACGCTAGTGACATCATACAACGTTGCAGGTTCTAGTAGATATGAAGATAAATGGCATAAGTAGTCAATTCTATTGGCCCTGGTACAATTTTTACACCAATCTAAAATTTACTTAGAATAGAACGAATTGTCTAAATGGTCATTTAAGAGTAAGTGCGAAAAAAATCCTGTATATCGTAAACTGCAATGTAGACACTGCACTGGCTGAATTGCTTTATCTATCTGTTTATAAATGTTCTAGTGGGTTAAATTATACAAACATTTAGAGTTTCTCATTTGAAATGTGGTGTGTTTTTATCGATCACCAAGTTTTAGGACCAAACTTTAAGTCTGCACTTTGCATCTAAAAGGTAAAAGAAATTTAGTGGTTAGGTGGGATTGTTCACTCTTCCTGGTTGAAAATGTTGTTGATAAAATATGAATTTTCTCCTAAAAATGGAGCAAATTAATTACTTTACTCAAATGCCATTTAACATTGAAGAGTAGTGCAATCTACCACTACTTATGAGGATTGCTTTCTTCACAAAAGCCTTCAGCGTCGAACTGAAGATTCAATTAGGCAACCAGTGTACACAAAACAGCTGGCTAGACAATTTAAAACAGGAAAATAAATTAGGTTAAATTAATTTTAACTAATAATCTCAATTCTATTGACTTAGACTTTAGTTGAGCAATGCAATCGTTTAGAGATGTATATCAGCTTCACCTAATTCTTTTATCACTGCTGATTCATATTTAAATACCCGATTCTACCAATTTGGGACTACAAATTTGATTATTAAATACCGTGAGAAACGTTAAACACAAATGGTAACTACTCATCCTATATTATTTTGAAAATCTTAGTTATGATTGCTGCAATTGAACTTTAGCGTAATTTCAATGGCGTCAAAGTCACCAAGTAGCAGATTTTGCTTCACAGTAGGTCAGGCAGTTCTGCTTTATTCAAGTAATCTCAAGAAATTATCAGTCTGTATTATTACACAAGTCCAAATCATCATTCGCATCCAGTCCCTTACACTATATATAAAACATGGTATTATGAATTATTTAGTCAACGAAAATAATTTGATTTTTTGTTGACTTAGTGTCTTACTAATCACTTATATCATTCTAGTTCCTGAGATTTAGCTTGTCTCATGGATTGATGGTGTAGTAGCCGAACTATGGTATCCATAGCACTCCTACTGCTCACCATATTAGTTCATTTTACTTCTCCGTATGAAAGCAGCCAGGTTATGGAATCCAAATGCCAAAAGTATTACTGTTAGAATAGGAAGAAAATATTTTTAAAAGTTGTTCAGTATGACGTGCTATTTTGTTGTAGTTTATAGAGTATAACGTTTTTTACTCGCCCTGATTTCGGTGTGGACATGCGTTTGTCTTTGTACTTTTTTCCAATTTCACATGTGCTGGCGTTGGTTAGGCAGAATCTTTCCAGCACAACACCAAGCGTAATTACAGCACAACGAATTCATCTCTACAGCACAACGATTTCGTCACAACGCTATCATCTCTACAGCACAACACCAACCATCACTACAGCACAACGATTTCATCACAACAACTACATCACAACGTCGTCGTCACTCCGGCACAACAAACAAAACATAGCTCCATCACAACGCTGCGTCATCACAGCACAACATCACAACGAAAAAACATGTTAGGTACAACAGAAAGCGGGCAACTTGAGAATTTGACTTGGGTTTAGATTTTTTGAATTGCTGGGTTTTTGTGATTATGATTACTGTTAGGACGTTAGGAGCTTTAGAGATTTTTGTGGATTTTTACTTGGGTTGAGATGTTTCGATCTTTGAAGATTTTTGGAGATTTTCACTTGGGTTGAGATGTTTCGATCTTTGAAGATTTTTGGAGATTTTCACTTGGGTTGATATGTTTCGATCTTTGGAGATTGTTACTTGTGTTGAGATGTTTCGATCTTTGGAAATTGTTACTTGTGTTGAGATGTTTCGATCTTTGGAGATTGTTACTTGTGTTGAGTTGTTTCGATTTTGGGTTTTTGATGGCATGTAATTTTTTACCCCTAAATAAACATTAAACCATCCTTTTATTATCATGCCTCATCCTCTCGTGCCAAAAAATTAATCATTATTAGCCCTTAAATGATTTTTTGAGGGATAAACAATTATTTGGTGTTCACGAGCATAAAATGCATGTACGTCCTCATTTGTCAGGTATGCATAGGTATAGAAGGCAGGTCTGCTTGGCTCAGAAAGCATTTCACTAAATGGATCCATTTGTTGTGGAAATATTTAATTTCAAAAGTTAGGGTGCCAAATTGTTGCCTTTTAAATTTGCTTAAATGTCGTCTCTCAAATTTTTGATATCTTGTTTCTAAAAAAGTTATGCAGGCTTCATTGATTTTGGTGCACTTCCGGTTGACAGCAACCTAGTGTGTATTCTTGGTCACCACTGCACATAAGCCGTATATATTGAATATTTATCAATTAGCGATTAGCAACGGAGCCGTCAATTAGCTATTTATTAGGCGTTTGAAATCAGAAATCGATTGTGGAAGACAAACGTTAAAGAGCCACGACTGTCCAGAAACTTTCGAAAAAAAGATTGAGTAAGGATGCTCAACTTCCATAAAAACTTTCATTTGTGAGTTTTAATTCCATTCTAAAAAATCAGATATTTTCGTATTTGGTACACGTTAATTTAAACCTCTTTCCAGCCTCCCTAAAAACATATGGGGATGAAACCTGGTATGTAGTTATTATCGATAAACATACATTATAATAGTATAAAAGTTTTAAGACTAAATTTTTTTGGGGGTCCGAATGACGATTTGTTACTCAAAAAAATTAAGCAAAGCGCCGAGAACAGATTAAAATAGATATAAGGCTGTACTTTAAACCTAATTTTGAATAAATTGACAAAAATAATTGTTTATCCCTCAAAAAATCATCTAAGTGCTAATAATGATTAATTTTTCGGCACGAAAGAATGAGGCATGATAAAATGAGGAAAAACAAATGTTTTCTTGAGGGTCGACTGAAATATTCCCGTTTTTGATGTATTAGGACATTCAAATATTAATGCTATTTTTTGGTTAGGTTTTTTAGGTTAGGTTAAAAATTTTTTTAGCATATTACGACCAATGTCTTTTTAGTTTTAATAATGTTCCGTTAAGGAACACTTCAATTCGCCATAAAAATTCGGACCCAACTAAAGTCGTCGGAACTCAAAATAAGCCGATAAATCCGTTTCACCCTCTTACAACCTACAGATAATTGTTAAATTTGACAACCCAACTTAAAAAATAGATAGTTTTAAAAACGTACAACCCAACCAAAAGTAATTAAAAATACGATAAACTAAACCTTAAACCAACTCAAACTTGCCAAAAATTATTTATTTAACCTAACTAAATCAAAATCATAAAAGTTCAACGAAATTTTATCCTGTTACTCAACTAAAATCTTCAAGTTCTGATAAACGATAAACCAAAATTCTTCTAGAATTCAACAAGTCGAAAGTTCCAAGCACCCCAAACCTGCGAAACCCAACTAAAACTCTTTGTATTTTGTACAAGGTCGAAAGTCAAAATTGAAACTCATTTAGCATCGTTAAACTTCAATAACTCTAACTCAATATTTGCCTCGTAATGCGTAGTTGCTGGCAATTGTTTTCGTTGTGATGTTGTGTTGCAGTGACGTAGCATTGTGTCGGAGTAATTACGCGACGCTGTGATGTAGTTGTCGTGCAGTAATGACGGTCGTTGTGCTGTAATTACGGTTGGCGTTGTGCTGGGAAGATGAAGCCCGTTGGTTACCCATTTTGCGTTAAGGGAAAATGCATGCGTTTGTCTTGTACAAATGCCGGGCTCAGCCTGGATCTAGCATAACGTCCATGCTGGCACTTATTGCTTTCTCCATTTGTAACTGAAACGAAATTTTAGTTTTACCAAACAATTAATGTTTATTTTCAGCAAAACAAACGATATTTATAAATCCCAATAGTGCATAAATATTATGGCATTGATTAGCTAAGTCCGGAGTTCTAGATAATGTTTGTATTTTGTACACTAAAATTTAATTCACAAATAGTGATATTTAAATATGAGGTCAGAGATCAGACTACGTATTTTTTTAATATTTAATTACTAACCAACTATTTACACATATTTCAAAGTCAACAAAGAGTACACTACCGTCGTATTACTACACTATACTAGAATATCTGTCAGCTTATCCGTTTATTTACATTGTACAAAAATTACTTTATTTTGTTACTTATGCATTTTTGTGACTTTAAAACTTCATTTTTGTACTTTCAGAATGCAATTAGTTTCAATGAAATTGTTATATTTATAATTGTTAATTTTTCTACCAGCAGTGCCGTCACTTTTAGTGTTTACTACTTTGACTGAAGAATAAAAAGCGTACGTATTATTATTATCTGTATTCTTTTCCTGCGTATGCTTACCCCGGCATTCGTGATGTTATAAGTAAAGTAATTTCACAACAATAGATTACTTCTGCTGAGCAGTCGTTAATTGGTACTTTCTATCTCACTTCAAAAATATACAGAGAATAAACCTTGGTAAGTAGGAATAAACCTGTAGTAACCTTGGTGGGTGAAAGCTGGAAAGAATTTTAATAAACTCCTATTCAAAAATTTTTCAAACTTTGCGATAGACGGAAAAGGTAGCTTGTCTGGCATTCAATGAACATTTTTAGTTGATACTACTTTTCAAAGTGGAAACTTTTAAATGATGCGTATCCATGGCGCTGCCGGTGAATATATGACAATACAAACCAGCCCTGTGCGTAAATGTCTAAGATTACTGAGCGCCCCTGAAAATTTACTGAAAGTAGTAAACTTAAAAAATGCACGTATTGTGACTCATATGATTTTACTTACTGTAGAGTAGGCTTTATAATAATTAGAATATGTGATAAGTATTTCCAGAAACTGCAAGGAGAAATTTTCCGATTTTAAAAACTCGGAATGAAAAAAATCCTTGCAAGCTCTACACTTCTTTATTCACTAAGCAGAATGTTGAGTAGTTGGATGTGCTTACATTCTGATATGAAAATATCAGAAAAACGGTTATCAATAGATAACAAATAGATATTTAGTTTAAGCTCTTTCTGCCACGAACCATGGAGCATTCAAAAACCCATACATCACACAACATACTTGAATAAGGAGTGATCGGTTTTGCACAGAAATTTTGTATTATGCGTATTGCGAGAAAATGTCCAGTGTAATGATTTCAGCTGTGACGCTATCAGAACGGTCACTCAAAGTGGTTACGCAAGGAAATAAATGTATAGAGAGTAGTGCATGAGATAGTGAATGCAATGCCAAAGGCACACCGAATGCAGTCAGGGTTTTAGAGTAGATAAAGTGTTTTGTGCATTAGGTAAACAAACAAAAATATCAGCACCAAAATAACGTCAGTGAGAGTGACTCACTCTAATATGCAAACAAATTAGATGTTAATATATTTCTACAGTTACTACACAACCAATAGCTCACAACAAATCACATTAAAATCACAGTTGTTGAAATGGTTTACAGAATATGAAATATATCTTTAAATATTGGAAATTATAACGTTGGTAGATAACGAATACAATTATCATTTTAGTTGCAGATGATTCACAAAGACAATTTTTTTGGGAAATATCCGACTCATCTTTTAAATATGGCAGATTTTCTGATAAAAATTAGAACTTTTTGCCTAGTTTGCGGCGTCCACACGTTCACCAACATTGTCTCCAACGCCAAGGATATTGCTTTGCATGACTAGTTGCAATTGTACTTCAACACCGTTCATATTATTCATCTGTGGCACAATGCGTGGCTGTGAAGGTTGAGGATAAGTCCGCGCCGTAATACCCCGCATTGCTTCCCCAGAAAGCACATGGTTGATCAAACCAGAAAGTGTTTCGTGTGTGATTGCATTGACATCGCCAAGTTGGAATCCGAATCCTTGAGCAATAATTTGTAAAGCCTGAAGCATGTCGTTGTAAGATGCTGGAACATCTTCTGGTGAGTAATTTTCAGGAGCATCTAGATCAAATATCACGTCATTATTGCTATAAAAATGCTAAAACATTTTGAAACAGATATTTACTTGGTCGGGTTTGTCCAGTGAAGTCTGAGCGTTGCTGAAGTAGTGCATTAATATAAGCATTCATATTCTTGATTAAATTATGCACATTGGCGTTTCTTTCCTCAAGGAGGTTGTATCTCCGCTGAAGTTCCATAGTGTCAGCCAAAATAGTTTCAGGTGCATTTGGATGACTCCTTCTGTAATTATTGACTCCCAAATTACGACTGATCACCTCCATAACGGCAGGATTAATTTCAGGAGCACCTTCGATGTCATCTGTGTCAATCTCCATTGGTTCCCACGTTTGAGCCATGTTAATTAATTTTGCTGAACTGACGACTTTCTGCAATCACTGCAAAATATAAAGGACAAGTTATTGTATAGAAAATTGTTTATTGTAGCAGAATTGTAGTTGTCTCGGTTGGTAGTTGCTCATGCAGAATACTTTGATTCTGCACGACTTTTGTGTGCGTCATGTATAGTTTTGTTTAAACGCCATATTGAAATTGTCATAAAAGATAGTTCTTTCATGTTCCTAGAGTGATTTGGTGAATGTAAATGCAATTATAATGTAACCAATATAGTGTACGGAATACAGCACACCTGAGCGCACACACAAGGAAATTGCTAATAAAACTGGTATTTATAATGAGATACTTATTTACCAGACAAAGTTGTGAAAACTGGAAACAGGGTTTTGTGAAACTTTTTATGTTACTGTTTTAAAAACAAAACGTGAACAAAAAACACTGTAAGTTAGTATGGGCAATGAAGCTTCACAATGTGGCAACTATGGAAACTCAATGTTACAAAAGTTAGATTTAATACGATTATTGCACTGTTGATCTAGGCCAACAATAAAAATGTATAAAAATAAATAACAATAATATCAATAAAAATCACAAATTTTCTTACCTGTGAAATAAATCTTAGGAATGCCAGAAGGAAACTTTAACTGATTATGAGCGCATGCAAACAAAGTGGTGTGTTAACAAAGATTCAGAATTTTTTTGCTAACGCATCGCAAAGCTCTTCTCTGTATAAACCTAATTTCTTATCTTATCATTAGAGTTTGCTGTTTACTCGATTGCTGTGGTTGCACATGTGTGTAGGTTATAATATAAAATTTCTCATTACCGCTATCTGGACCGTCATCACTGGTTGAAACCGGACTTAGATGCAACGTGAGACGGGCAAATGATCGTCGTCGCAAAGAGCGCTTGCCTCTCTCGTAATGCTCATATAAATTATACACGGGCTATAACCCAAATAAAGGGACTCTTGTTTTGCATTCTTTATAGCTTTAACCAGGTATACACAATGCTTTGCGATTTAGTTGAAAAATTCGGCCTGACCATTTTCAGTTTGCAGTAAACAGAAACTTTGTCCTTATGATATTTTGATTTCTCGTGTAGTTTTTTAAGATTACCTGGACTGCGGCCATTAAAGACACCTGCTTAATGAGTAACCTCTCAGGCAGACTGGAAAAGCGGGTCCGTATTTGGATCGGTGTGTGCAAATTCCTTTAATTAATTCAAGGTTATTCTGCAAAACACTACTATGAAATACCGGATTGAAAATAAAGATTTTCCAAATCTTAAAAATGCAGCCTATGTTTACGAGAAACTATCGGTTTTCTTTTTTGTCAGATTAGCATCAATCGTACCATTGAAGTAATTTCTTCAATTTCAAATGGTGTTACAAAATTAAATTAAATTGTATTACTTGCTTGGTTTGCAGGAGGAGCATTTTGCAATATAACAGAGAACCCAAACAAGTAATATTAGGGCTATTGTCCGTTTAGTCCTGGATCACAAATTGTAATTCAGAATTTCTGATTTCACAAGCTGATATTTTGAATTACATGATAAATAAAAAAATTTAAATAGAATCAAATAAAAATGTATCACTGAATAAAATAATGTGTATCATTTTCTTCTTTCGTCTGTTTCGCGTAACAATGTTCTCATCAGCATCTACATCTGCAGTTATTTTATGATAGTTTAAAAAGATATAATACTCTGTGTAGATTATATATAAATTATTTTATATAGGGTAACCGTGCTAATTATTGCGGTTGTGACTTCCGATAGCAGTTTTTTAATCCTAAAAAAATTATGATTTTATTTTATCCTGGTGTTTATTGTGCATTTCAAACTGGGGCACATTAAACTTAACTAGCGGTTTTAAAAATTTCATTTGTCAAAGCATTAACTTTTGTCAAGCAGTTTTGGATAGGTTTGCTATCTTATATAATGTACATTTTTACTGAGCTTTATAGGATCAAACTATTTTTAAAATTAAGGTTATACAAAAATTTGACAGGAGTGGTTGAAATCTAAAATCATCTGTTAAAATTTGCTAATTAAAAATGCAGCCATATATTTTAGACTCTACTGCTACAATTCGATAAAACATTAGATTGAAAAGTAGATATTAGAGTTTCGTAGAACCTATAACCAAAAATACGTGCGTTTACAAATCAAGTATAAAAATTAATTAAAACCACAAACAGTAATATGAATAAACTATGGAATTCGAATATTTAGTAATACAAGTTCAGTGGTACAAATTCATTAAACTTTAAATTTATAATTAATTTCCGCAGTTTTGCCGTAAGCATTTGTTTATTCTGGAATGTTGTAAAAGTTTCGGCAGATTAGTAGTATTTCTTTGCTGGCCCATTTAAGTATTTGAAACAAATATATTATGGTCAACTATTATACAAGATTTAATTAAGTCAGAGAGTTAATTAGCAATTTTTTGTTTACATCTGTTGCTTCAAAAAATCCATGTTGCATGCAGCTGGGTCCACTAGGTTGGATGTGTCACACAGTCGTTTGGCAGCATTACATGATGACACGTCTAATCGATAATATCTAGGGCATGTAATTGTAACTCTGATAACGAGAGTAATGAACTGGAGCAGTATAATTGAAGGCTTTAATAACGAAGGCGGAAAATGTTATAATAAATTCGGTTTCTTAATTGTAATCTACATATAAGATATACAAATTTATAAATCATCATTTTTCTATTCAAAATTTTTAACACAAAGATTATTAACTGCCTTAGTTCATGACATAAAACCGTATAAAATCTAATGCAAAAAACTTGCTGTAACAATATCGTTTAAAATCGGTGATTCTGCTGCATTTATTTGCATATTATATCGTACAAAGCTCCTTTCACGATAAGTACCTTTGTGAGTCTAAAAGATTGCCTTCACATTGTTTATTCATTTTCTAAAAGCTAAGAGAAAACTTATCAACACTTCAATCCTTGTATGTCAATATTTTTATTTTAAGTATGACGTATTAATTGACTTCAAAGCTTACGTGTTAGTCAAAGCGTCCTTTTGAAAAAAACAGCCAATCATACCGTTATTAGTGTGTCAGAAAGATTAGCAAATTCACAGTGGGAGCGCTGATTAACCTGCAAGCAAATAGAGTGAAGCAATACCGGCGATCATAATAGAGATAACTTGCAAACCTGCCACATCACAGGGAGCATGAAAAAAATGAAGGTAATTCAAAGCACTGGACACCAAGGTTTGATTAGAGACAGAACACATGATGGTACTTTAACTGAATTTCGTGCTCACTTTAAAACTAGATCCAACTAATAAAATAACAAAAAGTTGAATCCTAATTAGTTTTTTGTACATGGCGTGATGCAAACGCAAAAAATATTAAGTAAGCTTTCTTGAATTAAATAGTCAAAAGGTATGTTATGATTAAATTTACAAAGTTTCTGGCATTTATTTAATCTGCTTTGATTCTATTACAAGCATATTATATAAATCCATATAAAATGTTTGTCACTTCAGAATGGCCAGAAAATTAAACAGTTGGCGTTTTTATTGGGTGGTGAGGTTTTTTACTGATTTTTATTGGGTGTATTTGTTGCTGGTAGACTATTTGCAAGCGCAATGAGTAACAATTTGTGTTGGTTGACACAAGAAAAAATTTTTCTTCTGATTTCGATTGTTTGTCTGTCTTTAAGTAGTACTAGGCCTACTAAAGTGGTCAAATGAGTTTTGGACTCCAGAGCCTCTCTACTTGGAAATGGCGGCCTGTTGAATATTGAAAAATAGGGTTTAACAACTTCATTTTTTTTTTCAACCAGGATCAGTTCTGGAGCTGAAATTTTTTACACTAATTGCGAAAAGCAGTACCTAGATGGACATCATACTGACCACTCTGTAAACTGTTACTGTGATTTTATAAAAAAAAGTAAAAAATTGCAAAATTTTGGCGGAAGAAAAAATTAATTAATTTTTGCAATTTAAATTAAAATAAAGCTCTAAGAGAGAGAATAGTTAAGTATCGTCCTGGTCGTAAAATCCGAATTTTAACAACCAGTTTTAATGCTGGTCAAAAACTGACCCAAAATTATGTGTCGCACAGCATGTACGCTGTAAAACTGCTATATCTTGCAATTAAGGTCCTGAATCGGGCCCTTAATGCACCAATTTTAACAAACCAGTTGTTAATTTGTTATGCTTGTCAAAAACTGACCTAAAATCATGTGTCGCATGCTATAGGTTCTATTATGAAAAGTTGTGACATCGCTGTGACCTCTGACCTAGAGTTGACCTATTGATCTGAAGTTCAATAGGGTTGTGGCTGAGGTGCTATTGTGTCTGTACACAAAGTTTGGCTGTAAAATTACCTGTCGCACAGCATGTACGCTGTAAAACTGTCATATCTTGCAATTAAGGTCCTGAATCAGGCCCTTATTGCACGAATTGTAACAAACTGGTTGTCAATCTGTTATGCTTGTCAAAAACTGACCTAAAATCATGTGTCGCTTGCTATAGGTTCTATTATGAATTGTTTTGAAATCGCTGTGACCTCTGACCTAGAGTTGACCTATTGACCTAAAGTTCAAGAGGATTGTTACTGAGGTGCTATTGTGTCTGTACACCAAGTTTGGTTGTAATCGGTTCAGCCGTTACTGAGTAAATTGCATAAATGCTATAACTGGCAACAAAAAGAGCCTGAATCAGAGCCTTAGAGCCTGAATTTTGAAAAACAAACTGCACCATCAGAGTCCTGGTAAAAAACTGACCTAAAATCATGTGTCGCATGATATAGGTGCTATGTAAAACTATTGTACCCTTGGTGACCTCTGACCTTTAGAGTTGACCTATTGACCTGAAATTCAATAGTGTTGTGGCTAAGGTGGTATAGTATCTGTATACCAAGTTTGGTTGTAATCGGTTCAGCCGTTACTGAGTAAATTGCATACGGGCGGACGGACGGACGGACGGACGGCCGGACGGCCGGCCGGAGCACAATATTATCAAGTATCTTGGCCGATACTTAATAATATTCTAATCGCTCAAAACTGTTGCAAATTCACTTACAAACGTTAGGAGATGCCCATACATGGACTGTGTTACCGTTTGGAGAAACCTCATGAGGGAACGTGGTGCCGGAAGTTAGAAGTCACGGTTACAACAAAAAGTTTGCATTTTCAGTTTTTGGTGTTTCATATAGTTTTGTCGGTGTATTTGCAACAATTTTGAACGATTAGAATAATATTTTAATTTAAATTTTAAAAATTAATAAATTTTTTCTTCCGCCAAAATTTTGCAATTTTTGGATTTTTAAAATAAAATCCCAGTAATAGTTTACAGAGTGGTCAGTGTGATGTCCATGTAGGTACTGCTTTTCGCAATTAGTGTAAAAAAATTCAGCTCCAGAACTGATCTGGGCTGAAAGAAAAATGAAGTTCTTGAACCTGATTTTTCAATATTCAACAGGCCGCCATTTCTAAGTAAAGACGCTCTGGAGTTCAAAACTCATTTGATCACTTTAGTCGCGCCAGTACTACTTAATAACAGCCAAACAATCGAAATCAGAAGAAAATTTCTTCTGGGATGTCAACCAACTCAAATTGTTACTCAATCTTTTCGATATCTTGAAATGCATTGACATTATTTCCATTTTCTTTTAAAGGCTTGTCTTGATAAACTTTTTCACTTATTAACCGATTGCGAAATTGCATCAAAACCGCAAGATGTCTCTCCGCCTGCTCTACTTCCTTTTCTTTTATAAGAACCCTATCTAGTAAAAATTTCCTCTTTTCTTTTAGCTTTTCAACATCTTCTGAACTATTCTGCCAAAGTTCTGTTAGCGACATGTTGTCCTCTGGCTTTGGTTCTCTCCACTGAACTAGAGTGATGCCTTTGTTTTGAATATGTTGACGAAGCGTAGGTCCATAGCCGGGTACCACATATCCCACGACTGTGTCAAAGTCATCAGGATTTATTGAATATATTTTCCGCCGGGTGTTTGAATTATTGGGAGCTAAAATGACAAAACAAATAGTTACTTTAATTTCTAGATCACTAATCTAATAATATGTTGTTTTTTTTGTTTTTAGCATCAAAATAGAACTGAATTTCAAAAAGCGCTCCTGAATTCCTAAACGCCCTGAAACTGTTTTTTGCAATATATGTTTTCAATTTGCACATCCCATTTGTATCATTAAAATATATATTTATATTTATCAAACGTTTTCTATAAAAATAACCCATTAGGTTGTCAATGGGCCATCGATAGTGGATTAGTTTTCTTAAAATCATATATTTACCTGGCGTAGTTGGTTCCATATTTAGCGGTTAAAGTTGCGATGATTTTGAAATATTTAGTTCCTTCAAGGAGGTATTACTGCATACATGCATTCAGATTACTTCATAGGCCATGTGGCTTCAATACTACTCTGGTTTGATTAGTCGTGCAGCCGTTCCTTGAATAGAAAAGAACAAAAATTTGCATGGGTTATTCTGATTTTTGCAAAACCAATTGTTTTGTATTATTTGATACAAATTTTCAAATAGCAATAGTAGAAAAAACAGCATAAACGCTACGTAGACAAATGATACCAAAATGTTACAAGAGCTGCTGCAGAGATCAAACTTAATAATCCTTTGTTGCGTCCACTTAGTTCTGAAACCAAGGAGTAAAATTATTGGATATTACAAAATCTCGTTAAGTTGAATAATAAATTAGCTGTTTTATAACAATTGGCAACAATAATTTTGCAATTTACATAGCAATTGACAGACACGGCATTTCGTTGGTTCCAAAATATTAAGTTACATATTTATAATAGTTGGAAATCAATGACTATAGTAATTTACCAATTTACTTCTGCTTAATTTGTGAAAAGTTCTTCAATATGGATAAAAAACAATTATTTTAGTAACCGTTTTGACATTTTTGACTCCCTTTTGCTGAGTCTAACCACAAAAACATCTGCCTTATATCTTTACATATTATAGTACGGTAAAGGTATAATTGCGTTGCGTACACTTACAAGTTGTTAGTCAGACGGGGTTTCTGTACTGCTCACATCAATGCTGTTATTCACCTCTAAGATTGTGTGCAGTGTGCTGTTTGAAGTAGCAGGTTTTGGTGGCACAAACAGGATGCAAATTTTCTATCAAAAGATGACTCTGCAGTCAAGCAGCAAAACGTTGTGCTACAAACACACTTTTTGTTATGCTTTGAATTCTCTATCTTTCTATTCAGCATTCAGTCTGACTATTTTTATACTTTCAGATTTTACATTTTGAAAATAAAGTTCCGAATTGCAATGAAAATGTTTATTAAAGGCACAATATATTCGTGTCACTAAGTATTTTGTCATTGTGTTTTTGTTTTTAGGTGAAATATGTGTAAGCTGATAGAACGTGATTACGCAGCAGACGAATTTAAGGAGCCTTGAATTTGTTTTTACTAGAGCAACTAAGAGTTATGGATAAAATGTAAAATACGTTTTTGTAAATAATTATATAATGAAAGTCGTTGTCATACCTTTACTGTTGTTTTAGTTTTTTTAGTTTACCAAAAGTTTTTATACGCAATACTTTACAACATACGTTTGAATTAAACTCTATCTGTTTTAATCTGGACTTTCTTCTTAACAGAGCTACACAATTAGTTCTGGAAGTTTCTATCTTGAGAGCTTTATTTTTTTCAATATATGCAGTGGAATTGAAATTTCTATATGTTACATGTTCACAAACCTAACCTGTATCAGCCTGCACCATGATCTGTACTGACGCAATCGAATAGATAAAAAAGTGCTCTTATCTTTATTTGTCCGTTTCAACCTTATGATAATAATTGTGTAAAGCGTGTGTGTGTGTAGATATACATACACTGAAACACTTTACCAAACTTACATTCAGGTTCATTTATTTTTTGCTGCATCATAAAATATAAAAATCAATATCATATCGCTCTATGAGTTTATGAAAAAATTATCCGTTTGTTTGGTGTTCAGAAAATGAATAATAAATTCCTTTTCAAACATCACTGCATTGCAAACTAAAACTTTTGACATTACGAACGACATACTATAATTATAAAAGCTATTGCCAACTATTTTTTGAAAGCTTTTAGTCATAATACGCGTATCATGCACTACCATTTTATGTGCTGATGGATGTTGGAATTTTATACAGACATTCTGATTATCTATCAATTCATTCATTGTCTGCGCGCAATGCTATGGTTAAATAAGGAAAAGCATATATCTACAAAAACATATCATACACCCCTGCACTCATGTTGTGTTTACTAAAGCCAAATATTGAATTTGTCCAACTTATAGGTATACAGATTTATATATTTTGCATTTGTATGGGTAAGTTCTTTATTTACACAAAAGGTTTACCCACACAGGTTACCAGCAAACTTTGTGAGTCTCACAATGTGAGATATTTTATACGACTTATTCAACGTTGGCTACTCAACATATAACATAATATTATGTATAAGCGACAACACTACACTTTTCTCGAATACACTGGTTAATATCATATTATCGCTTCGTGCGCACAAAAATATTATATAAATATGTGAAATTCATTTATCTGTTGTTGCAATTTAATAACTTTGTGGTGAAAATGCCATAGTTTTGGCATGCATTGCAATTATTTAGTAAAGTGACAACTGTCGAAAATAGAAATTTAATGGGCTTTGCGAAAGCAGAAATTAGCTAAATCAAAAATTAAATTTGCTTATTACTAAATATTTCTGGTAAGAAAGCAATCAAATTGTTCTCGAATACTATTTCTGATTTCATGAGAATGCTCTTGGATTTCAAAAGTGTAGAATTATATATCAACAAAGAAGAATTTATCCTCAAATTCGAATGGTTTCCATAGTGCGGCGTTGTGACACCTTCTACGGTATTAAACCAAGACAGTGCCCTTAAATTGTTGCCCTTGCTAAGACTTATTGCTTGCAAATGATCATGCAACTTATGGGCAAGAGTTTTTGGAGTCCCATTTCATTGCAAGTGCCGATAGAGCTAAAAAAACATTCCCATTCTAAAAAACAAAGATAATTCAGCATATCAAGCTAAACAACAAAAACCCACTTAATATTAAAGGGAAAAATGGTTTGTTTAAGGCAATCTAGGTTCAAAAAGGCAGAGAAAGTGATTAGGAGTAAACTGTTCCAGCTTCTTGAATTACTTTTTTTTACTGTGTTTTAGAAGTGCTTAAAGCGGAAATTAGAAAATTTGGTGCACAACCACCTTGAATAGTTTCTGAAGTCTTAGTACTTGAATAACCGTGTTAAATTTAGAGTTAAAATTACCTAACTAACTTCTAGCTCGCACAAGCCCAAACAAAAGTCAAAATGGCTGAGTTTTTGCGTTGCTGGCTTAAGTAGGGGTAGGAATTTTTTTGATTCTATCACAAGCAAGATTTCATTCATTTTTTCTATTTAGGAAGCATCCATGTATGGCTTCTTTCTCATAGAACCACCCATTCTGACAAAAGTTGTACGTTTAACCTACTGCTTACAATAAACTTTCCATGGATATCACTATATCACAATCTGCCATGCAGAAGTTTGCTTTATGCTTACTTCTTTAAACCAGAATGTGGTAAAGCCACTGGATAATATGCCTTTTTTGGATTTTGTGGGGTCATGATGCTCCATTGTTCATTACAGGCTTGACTTCACACGTAGCAGATAACGCACTGCTTGTGAAGGTTTGTTGAAGCTCAGCTTTCGCTGGTGTAGCGTTAATAGAAAATGAAATTGATAAGCCTGTTCAATCAAGCATTACAAGCTTTTTATTCACTTAAATCCTCTTTAAGCTTGTGGATCATTTTTATCCATTTATGCATTCATTTATTTATGGCAATGTAACCAGTTTTTAGCTTTTTGACTGATGCATGCACCCAAATTATCCTCAATATTTGTGAGACATGACGCTTAATCTAACACGACTTGAGTACGTATATATAGTATAGTTTGTGTGATGTTTTATCAATGTTGCTTTGATAATGACTTATCTTGCATTTGCAAACAGAATTGGAATTGTTTGATAAGCAGATTTCCTCAGTGTTTTGTACCAGATTTAAACATTTTTCTTCTTTATGTTGCTTGTTTACTCACAGCAACCTGTAAGCACTTTTGGAAGAAAACAGAAATTTCCGGAACATTTTGGATACATAGTATATATTTGGACATTTGGAGAACTACAATTTTACAATTCTAAGTGTACAATCTACTGTCTGTGGAGTTACATAGGTTTGATACAATGGTTATAGATACTTTTTACTTCCAAACAAGGGAAGCAAGTACAAAAAGGTATTTATAGCTATTATTTTAATACTGCTTTCAATTTCTTTGTAATTTGTAATGAAAGCAATGATATTCTTTGCCAATAATTGATAAAATATGGATCCTAGCTTTGTAAACAGGATATGGAAGATGGTCATACGCGGTCAGTCTTTCGGATTCAGACAATATGCATCGGAAATCAATAAAATCCAAAGCCAATCTAAAACCGACGACAAATTGATGAAGATTGGATTGGATTTTCTTGAACATTTAATCAACAGGTTGAAGGTAAGCTACATTCAAAACAAAATTTTTAACTAAAAATGCGGACAAATTATCATTAAATATAATAGTAGACTCCGCGGGATAAATAAATGGTTTATAGAAGGGTTTACCAGATTATTACATGGATTGAATAAATGACAATTTTTTCAAGAAAATGTTGTCATCTTTTAACTGACAGTAGTGTGTAGGCAATGAATCTTGGCGAGGATGTTACAACGTAAAAGGGTAAAATTATTATATGAAACCAAATCAAAAACGCTGAACATGGTAACAGCCAATTGCAAATTCGAAAGCAAATCATAGCACTGGCTTCTTGATAATGAAGAGGTCTATTAAGTGTTTCCAAGCATATTTATTTGACGTTTGGAAAATTGATAAAGGAAAAAACCGAAATTGGTTTTTAGATTTATTTAGAATTATATTAAGAGATAAAGTTATTCAGACATAAATTGTAAAGTACCTATGTTAGTTTGAAACAAATGCCGCATTTAAGTAGAAACACTTGTAAAATTAATTTGATTTATTTTTAAATTCACAGATTCACTACCAATCGAAGGATTTTGCAAAACTGTAGGACGCCAGTTTTATACACAAATCCCTGAAATATATCCAGAAATTAAGGTTCAGGAAAATCAACGCTATGAAATTTATTCACTTAAGAAATTCCGTTGCAATAAAATTTGCATAAGGTAAATTGCTACTTTTGAATATGTAGGACTGAACAAAGCCTAGTGTTGATTGGCACACCACCAGCTTAATGTCGCTTTATGTGAAACGGATCATTCCCTTATCAAACGAAAGCTATACTAAGTTTTACTTCCTAAGTTTATGTTTCTCTCCAGGGTTGCTACTCCAATGTTGGGTAAAAAACATAATAAACTATTAACTGTTACCCACTATATCATTACATCAATTATTGGCATTATTTTTGGGGATTAATTGGAAGCTTAACTGGTTAAAAGTACGTTTTTATGATATTTTAGGTATTTCTACCCGATCATGAAAACTTCAAAAATGCATCCAACACCTTTAGCAGCATTTCTCTTCTCACCAATATAACCAGGCGTTTTTCTATTTGTGGACAACCAATGCCCTTACACGGTAAATCAAACACAAAATTCCTGTTAAATAAACTTTCAGATTAGTAACTTGTAATTCTGTTAAAACCAAATGCAACTTTTATACAACTTCAGTAAATTTTAATTTATGAATGGTTAAAAACGCCAAGTATAGACAGTATTATGCAGCCAAAGCAGCAGGATTGCAAAATTATCTTTCTACTGTGATATTCAGGTGCTGTGGAAACCTGACGTGCACAAATTTATGGAAATACGAATATCTCAGAAGGGAGTCTATTCGAGCATTACTGGATATCAATATTCAAATTGGTACAAATGAACATAGCAGAATTTTTGAAGTAAGTATAATTAGTTTTAAGTCTTTAAATTGACATAATTTATAGCAATGAAATGAGGTATCTGAACTTGCAAATTCTTAATATGATTTTATCATATAATTTTAAGGATGAACTTGTTAGATTCAGAATGTTTTATAAGACATGTATAATATTAGCAATCGAAGATGAGCGAATATTAGGGTGTAAATATCAGCACATGTTATTTGATGTTATTTTAGGTTTTGTTAAGATTAGGAATAGCCGCATATTAGAAACTAATGTTAACTGAAAATGAACTCAAACACATAAAAATTATGGTTACTGAAACGTTCTTAGAAGACTTGAAAAATGAAAAAATCTGCAAAAACCTGAAATATTTTTGATTATATTTGCACCGTTAAAATTGATCAATGAAACGTCACCGAAAATCTTCCCTATTTTATTCTCACAAAAATGCAAAAATAAACAGCTTATTAGAGCCTTTATTTAAAAGCCAGTTAACTGTTTTTAAAGGGTACCATTTTTGCTGCTGGAATTTTCGGATTAGTGAAAATAAAATTGCTGTTTATGAACAACTATTTTGTGAAATCAGTTTTTGTTTGTTCAATTCCACAGTATTAGTATTTACAAGTTTATTGCTGCCACTAAATTTCCTCATTTTGTAAACCTATTTATTTGGCCTTATTGTTTCATTCGTTCAATTGGCTCATGGTTCATGATTGCAGCTATCTACATAAAATGAATTATTTTAATTTTGATGCCAAAAATTAAGAACGATACTTTCAAAATCTTAGTTCTACATATATAAATAATATTGAATAAAGTTGTACGTAAATTTTCTTCTAGACTCGAGAACAAAGTTTGATGTCAAATTTGTTGGGAAAGAAAAAAACAAAAGCTAATTAAAAAGCTTTACTTATTTAGTACTAAGTCTAGGTTGAGTTGAGTTAACACATCGACTGGTTATATTGGCAATTACTTTTAAAATCCGTCCAAAAATGAGGGAAAATATTTAATAGCTTTAAAAAACGTAAGAGGCAACGGGAAAAGTGAAAACTGTCAGTGCTAATGCAAATAGCAACGCTTTGTGCAATTGTTGTTATAGTAGTGGTTATTTGCGAAGTGTGTGAATAACACATGTTTTAAGGTGTATTTAGGAAAGAATTGTGTAAAACATAGCCAAGGTTCTGAGATCGTCTGGTAAAGTGAATGTCATACATATTTTGGGCAGTGTGTGGGCTTCAGTTACATCGTGACTGCAGTCAGTGATTGCTGGAATCAATTGTCAGGCATTTTTATAAAACCAAATTTTTATACAACCTAATGGAACAATACGTAAATTAACTTAGCTAATAAATAATCATTTTCAGCAAAACAAAGCAAACAATTTCAATCCTACCATCCTTTTATGAAATGAATCAGGGCATGAGGGAATTGGAAAACTTTAAATGTAACACACTCCTTTTCATAAAAGTTAAATATTTAATATTTACATAAGACGGCGTAATAGACACGATCAAATATGAACTCCCTAAAGAATTTCAATAAAGCTTGTGCACTTTTTAACAAGACTTAACTTTGAACATGTCAATAAAAGTTGGAGACCAACTGCATATTGCGTATAAGTCAGAAAATCGAAATGGATTACTAGATTTTGTGCTATTTTACAGCATGGTAAAATGCAGTACGTCAATTGGGCTTTTTCAAAGGTTTATAAAAATTTTACAAAGAAATTTTTAGCTTACCTGTAAGTTCCTATTCCGGTTTAACTCCTGATAGATTTCAAACAACGCACACTTAAAATGCTATCTCGAATGTGACTAAAATATTTTACAATGTAATGTGTTGTTGCTTGGATCTCATTTTTCTCAAATGTCACACAAATGTGGTGCACATCCTTCATTAAAATGCTCCAGTCATCCACCTTAAACCAAATAAGTTTTAAAAACTAGAAAATTCATACAATTCGAAATTAACCGGTATTTTAAACTGCAGTCTAGGCACCTATATAGGTTCCTAAACCTGGGGAGCTGTTTAGGTCCCTTAACACAGACTCTATTTTATACATCAGCGTTTTCTAAAAAATTCTTGATTCTGTGTGCTCTCTTAAAATATTCTTATTATTATGGATATGTTATTTACATGTTGTTTACTATTTGAAGTAATGGTGCTGACTAATGGGGAACCAAATATTTACTAATTTATTATTCCAGTCTTTTAACAGCTATTTTCAGTGATGTAAAAATTCTTTTAGAGACTCTTATTCAAGAATATGTTTAGCTTAGATTTTTTGCCCCACATTTATCAGTTGAGAGGTTTCAAAAACCACATTTTGTACACTTGATCAGAGAGTGTTAAATAAAGAGCTTCTGTTATTTTGATGTACTTATTCAGACATAAATGACTCAAAGCAAATGAGTTTGTGGTTTGTAATCTGCATGGCTAACAGTTCAAGCTAACTTCATACAATCTAATATCCTCTGTATTTATGCTATTTGGGTACGGTACGAGGTTTTGAAGCAATTATCAACAGCCTTAAAACATAAAGATATAATATGCTGACAAAAATTCTCAATCGTCACAGAACCACATCCACAATTTAGCATAAGACACGTAACCACAAATAAGTACTATTGTTGCATTACGACTTTACTTGTTATCACTGTTTACGTATCATGTCACTTAAAAATATGGTCTGAATATTGCATTAAGTATAAATTTATTTCTATGGAACTAAAACAGTTGTATTTTCAGTGACCTTACTAATTTAAGAATCACTTTGTCGGTTTTAAGACGATTGGTTGCAAGATAAATTTTCATAAAATTATTGCGCATTCAAGCTATAAATGCTAAACTGCTTAATTCCTTCACGACTTACGACTTTAGAAAAAAATGGCTACTCACGGCTGGATTTGAACCTGTATCCATCCAATACTGTTTGAATGCTCTATAAGCTCCATAGGCCACTCTAATTCTCTAACCCAAAATAGGTAGTATCTCAGTAGATTGGGCTGATTCTTTGTCGCAATATTGTAAACCATACAGTTTATAGTAATTTGGTTTCGTGAACCGATTAAGAACTTCTTCATTGCTTTACGAAGTATAGGTTGTGCTACAATGCCCCAGTGGGAATAGACTGAATTTTATGAAAACAGTTATTGTGCATATTTTGCATGTCCATATTTTCGAAAAATGTAAATATAATTAAATGTGTGTGTACCATTCTGAATTTATAATTCTTTGAAGAATTTTATTGCTCTGCTTACCCAAAATATTTTGTTTTAACTAATGCAGTTTTCGAATCGGCTAATTTAAGGTACCAAAACACCTCTTAGTAGATTTATCCGCTGCCACCACTGCCACTATATGTAACCAAGTGTGTACGCAAGCGAGAATATTGGGAAATTATTTAGTATACGGGGCCGCGAGTTTTGAGACGAGAGTCATACCAATCGATAGCCCTTGACCTGGGGAGTCGAATGACACCACACTCGGGTTACGCAGATAAGGGGTTCGTCCCCCAGGGGTAATTTTTAAATTGCCTTAAAATGCATGCATTAAGCATGTCTCACTTTACCCCAGATGAACGCGGCAATAATTTGTGCCTTGAAAATTAGAAAAAAAATGTGTTTTTTAAATAACCAACGTTGCAGAGAATCCTGTGAGATATCTCAAAACACTTGCTGATAAGCTGTGCAAGTAAACCCAACATGAGACTATAGGGAAATGATACATCCATATTCAAACTATATAAATCTATATATTTGAGAAATGCATAGTTTATAATACTGCATAACAAAACATAAGTGTAAAGCGTATGATATGCTTTGATGCTGTAGCAGCTTGAGATCCACCAAAACCCACATCTCAGCTTGCGTATGTAAACAACACAAGATGTGCCAGCTTTCTTGATTTTTCGTGTGTGACTTTGACGCACACACATAAAACTGTGTCAACACGTAAGTCGTATACGATTAAAGAACTGGGCAAAAAGATTGCTATACTCTACCTGATTTATCAACAATACAATTCATTGTTTGAGATTTTCTAGTCCATCCTCCGTCCTTACTTATGAAAATGATTTTAAACGATGTTTGAGGAAATACAATTCATTCTTGAAGTTGTTATGCATTTATGCTAGAGAAGAAGTATATTGATTTTTTGATCATCAGGTGCAAACAATGTACAGAATGACAAGGTTATATGGAATTGAGTTTTTGCAGATTTCGTGTAACATTCTGTTTTTAGTTAAGACAGATACATCATTTTATGTTTTAAAGCTTGGAATTAAGTCGATGCCTATATTGGATCTTCAATTTTCTACAAATTAAAAGTTGAGATGCTCTGATGAACCCTTTTTGTTTGACATTATTGCTGATAATTGTTATATTTGAAACCATACCGAAAACTGTAATCTTATCTTATTTTTTATCAGGAGACTGCCGCCCCATGACGGCAGATGCATTGCAACTGACAATTGCAGATAAAAAACTTTTGTGCTTTGGATGCATTAATTATGAACCATGGTACAAGCAGATTTGTTATGCAAATTGACATTGAGGATATTGCAAAAAACGCTCACGACCTTTTTATAGATTCCAGGTTAAAAAATTTCTGTTGAGCTGGCATTCCCTGAATAAAACCCAGGAATAGTTTAATAAAACGTTTGTGATAGTATAATCATTAGCATTGACTCAGCAGCACTGTTTAAATTATATACTGATAAAATGTTAGTATTGAAAAACGTTTGCTGAGTATGGCAACATTTGGCAAGTCAAAACTAGAAAAACCGGTAATGTAGTGTTGGAACATTTGTGCTTTGATAATTACATTTATTATTTTTCCATTTTACACTAAATTGGTTTATAGAGAAAGCTCATTCAGGATTATTAATGTTTGTCTTCTACCTGAATACAAATACAAAAGTTCCATTTGCGTTCAAATTCTTCTAGTAATAACAAAGTGACAAAAAATGCCAATAAAACATTTTTACAAAGTTTTTCGAAGAATATTTTCAAAACAGAATTGACAAAAACAGCCTGATTGATAAGGGGGTGATTTTTATTCAAGCAGAAAATAACATATTGCGTTGCAAAAAATTTATGACCCCAGACTCAGCTCGTACAACGTAATTATCATTCATTTTGAATTCATAAAAATCAAAATGAACTGTTTTCTACCTCTACACTATAGAGACTACACCAGTTTCAGCATACTCCACTTGATTGTGCACATACTATCAGGGCATAATAACAACTTGATTCAAAAGAAAGGACAAGCTTATCTCAACTACCAAACGCAACACAATATTATTAAAGCTCATTCCCTTACAATAACACAAAAAGCTATACAACAGAAAACAGATGTTGGCGTGGGTAACCACAGAACAAAAGTCACAGGAAGCCCAACAAATCAAAACCGCTAATTAAAATTGTCATTCGTTATTCATATCGCATAACCTTTCATTGCATGCTGCATTTTGGTCCCATTATTAAAAATAAGTGGGTGATTTTTAGCAAACAGAATACTGATTACCCGACAAGTTGTCCGTGTAAATTCAGAAATACATGAAGTACATCATTTTCAATATATTACAAAACGAATATTGTTTACTTTATCAATAGCATGCGTTTCACATTTGTTAATCTAATAATGTTTCTGGTCAGTGTCAGACTTCCACCAAAGTGACAAGTTGGATGTCTGCTACACGTCTGGTAAGACTTTTAATAGATTAGCAACTTCCAAGGTCAAACCTGCCGACAAGTAGAATTCTAATTTTTACATTTGATTTTCTCTTAGGATGAATGAAAAGCACGACACTCAATGAACTCAAAATACAGCATAAGCATGGTGGATAGAACTACGACAAAACTAATCCAGCAATCCAAGATTTGAAGCAATATGCGGCCTGCGTAATACGATTCTTCAGGAAAAAACTTCATGAAGTTGTCTAATTAGCTGCATGCGTAACACGCCACTCTGAAGAAGTAAAATATTAAAAAATCACAACAAGCAAAACAGTCAGTATGGAACCAGTGACACCAGGAAAACATTCCATTTCAGGTAAACCGCTCAATTCACAGTGATTCAATTTTACAGAATAATTAAAAAGACTGAATTTTTTTGCGTGATTGATGATGAAATAACAACAATTAATTGCATATTTTAAATCTTTCAATTAGAACTTGAAGAAATGCTTCAAACTAAAGTATTATTAAGTTTTAGTTTAATTTTAATGCTCCAAGAAAAACTCAACTACAAAATATTAACCAATTAGTACGACTAGTTTTCAATTACACATGGTTTATATAGTCAGCGAGCTCTGAAAATTTAAATGTGATAAATATACTAATGTATTCTTGCGCCCAGATTTATAAAATTCTCCCCGAACATATAGTTAAAAAGTAACACATTATGAAGCACATAACACATTACAAAATTATTATTATGAGAAGTTTGATAAAAAGTCTAAAAGCCTCATGACTTTTGGATAAGGCAGTTTAAAATGACAATGCTATTGAAGGCGCGCTGAAAAATTTACACTTCCTGGTTTAGGTAAATACTGCAGTTTATTACAATATTGCTATAGAATTAGATATGTGGATATAATATAGATTACTGTTATTATTTTCAGCGTTCAAGGATTCTAATCTCACGCGGATGATGTTTCCAGTTAATATTGATGAATTTGGCACAGTGATTCCCGGCTACGGACCTACCTTTGGTCAACATTTCAAAATCAAAGGCATCTCTCTGGTTCAGCAGAAAAAAACTCAACAGAAGTCAAAATGACATTAAAAAATCCTTGGAAAAATAGCTCAGAAAGGCTACTAAAGAGCAAATTTATACGGAAGAATATAATTGTCAGAAATGAAACGGAAGTAGTACAGAGAGAAGAACACTTTGACGTTTCAATGAGATTATGCAATCGACTGGTATTACCTAGGTAGAAAAAGCTCATCGGCATGGATATTTAGAAATTGGCAATGACGCACAGGGAAATCCGGAAGTTGGCTTGAATACCGTAGAACAGTTACGGATTAAGGATAGCTTCACAGAGGAAAATTCATCTATGGAAAATAGGTATTGTCTTATTCAAATACACTAAATTTCTCCCTAAACCAATTTAGAAAAACGTGAGTTAATCTCTAGAAATTTGGTATGTCGTTCAGAAAACCTGAAGTTTATAGATGGTTAAGCGATATAGAGAAATAGCCAATTGCATGCATACCACTAGGTAAGTAAAGTAAAGTACCTATATTCATTAATAAATGTATTCCTATAGCCTTAACTTATGCACAAAATCTATGCACATATCATATTATTTTACACAAAGTAGGCAATAATGAGCATAAACATTATAAAATTGCAATACGATGTCACAGGGTCCTAAGCTCACCCTGAATCCTTCACCAAATCCCCACTTGATTATTTAGCGATGACGTCAACGTCGCCCAGGGCGACTCGCCTTCAATGATGAGTAATACTCATTGAGTTCGAGCCAATTGTAATTTGCACTGGAAATGTTAAAATGTTTTTTGAAGTAATTATTCCATAAGTTTGTAGTAACCAGTTTTTCTAACTACCAGGCAATATGTTGATCGCACGATATTAAACCTTTGATACATTTAACAAACCAATATACAAAATGCATAATATTTATACACCAAATTATTTTCTTAAACGGAAGCAATTTAAATCCATCGCAACTTTATATAGCATTTTTCAGGCGTAATTCATGTTGACTACCCAGGAGTATTGCTGACCTCATAAATCAAGTTATGACATCTTGTGTATGCAACAACTCCGTAACAAAACTGGAATCGTAACGGCATACTTGATTCTTAATTTTAGTTTTGGTCTTGGAAATATTCCATGCGTTCTGCAAATCAGATTGCATAAATTACCTTTAAATTTGTTTGGCCGCATTGATATCATAAATATTACAGGTGTTGTCATTTTTCTCTACGATTTGCAAATTTTCACAGGTTTGTAGGAACTAATTGATAAATTGCATATACAAAATTTGCAAATTAATTTAAAACAGACTAAGTCGTCTTGCTGGACTTTTTTGCTATTTCTTAGAAAAAAAGAAAGATATGCGCAAATTGCTATGCATGCTAACATCATGAGACAGTCATAAACTCATCAATATAAATGAAGACGGCAGCATAACTACAACAAGTGGTAAATACGTACAAAAATATGAATATCCATATGGATACCAAAATCACGTGGCACGTATTGATGCTATCACCCACAAATTATTTCATAATTATAAGATTATGGTTCAAATTACAGATAATAATCATGTATTGTAAGAAATCATCAGAACTAATCGCAAAAGTACACTAAACGTTTGCGCGTAGAATTTTTGTATGAAGGAAATTCCACCAGAAATACGAGTACGAGTTTTCAGATTTCTGTTTCATTACATATTTCAACCAATAGAAAAACAGCAAAAAATATCGTACGACTTGTCTTCACAATCACACCACATGATTCAGAGCAATCATGATTCATAATTTATAATCTTAAAACCAGTTTTGAAGATGGATGTTAAATTACACATACTTCTCTACACTCAACACACAAACCTATTTTGTAGGCCTATAATAAACATATATTAAGTAATCGCTGAGGCAATGCTGTAATGAAAGCATACAGAACTGTATGACATGACTGAGCTATCCGTAAGTATATTTACTGACAACATGAACAATGCACGTGATGTTGAAAATAAGGTTTGTTGTCAGTCTCAGCTCTCCCCATGTAACAAATCAGAAAAACAATTATGGACACGCCAAGGCGACACTGATTTGTTAATGAAAATATTACCCAAGCTCAAAACGGAATTATATTCTCAATATTCTGGACATTTAGCCAGCTGAATGTGTACCAGCACTTTGCTTTCACACTTTAGCTTACACTACTTGTTTCCATTAGTTTTTCAAAACTTCTTAAGCGCACAGTTTTCTCTTTAGCTCTCTAAGCATTTAATAAATACAGGGTTTATGGATAATAAAGACAGCATGAAGTTAAAAATATTTATTTCGTACGGAAACCCACAACCTCAAGATATGCATATGGTTTATTTTTTAACAGAAATTATTTTCTAATTTTGATACATAGTAGCTATTTGAGAAGTATTTAGTTAATATTCCATGTGTTTTCTTATAACTAATGGTTAATACATGTAATATTGCCGTTAGGCCACCGGATGGAAAACCAGATTTCCTCATCAGAAACCTCTGAGGCTATGGAAACTGGTGAAGAGTTCAATTATGTGTTACCACAAATTGCTAATGAGTTGACCAACCAGAAAACCAAAGAAAAAAGTGATAACAAGACTGCTGGTCTTGTCTCGGATGCTGTTCAAAATCTTGTAAACAGACAGACTAAAGTGGTTTTGAGTAACACCACGAGCTTGTTGACACCTAAAGAATTTTTTGCTTGAATTTTTAAAACTTTTATGTTGTTAGGAAGTATGAGTGCCCAAAACACGGTGTACCAAGTTCCAGTCCCATTTGTCGTTTTGAGGCGGTTAGGGAACGCCTTAAATTTTAAGTGCTCAAAAATTGAAAATTTGCTATTATCTCAGAATAGAAAAAAACTGGTCGATGATACTTTTTGCGATAGTTAGGTATCGTGGGACCCTGTATTCTGACAACCATACATATTGACCAGTTTTTGCATTTTTGCAAAAAATCATTTTTTCAAAATTTTTGGGGATTTTTCGAAATCTTTTGAACTAATTTTTATTCATTGTTTTGTTTTATGGGGGATTTTAACAGATGTCCGTCATAAGAAATGCCTGTTCTATAGAACGCAAAAAAACCGCTTTCAAAAATTTCGTGATTTGCAAAAGTTATGACGAGAAACGTAAAACAAAAAGAATTTTTCGCAAATTTCACCGACTCTTGAAACCGTACAACTTTCGTTATTATGATCGGATTTCATCTAAAATACACTTATATGAAAGCCAGACGTTCAATATAATAGAATAATTAACAAGTTGTACAGTCCGAGTAGTTTTAATTCAATTGTAGGGAAAAAATTACAAAATATTATTGCAAGCAAAAATGGTACAATTGTTAAAGAACACGAAGTAACTTTCCAAAATAACCGAATTTCGAAAATTCAAGGAATACCTATTTTTTGTATTGCGATGACCTACAACCTGGTACCGCAATCACGTGTTTCCGACCTACCAGTGACGAGAAAAATCTCCGAAGGATTTTTGAAAAACGCCCAATTCGAAAATTTCAAAAATCCATTTGGTTGCCATATGTCGTCAAATATCTCATTTTTTAGAATTGTATTAACCAAAAACGACTATAACTCAGTCATATTAAATATTGTGACGTAAAAAGTCGAAAAATTCCAAACACACAAAATTCTGAAATTTTCGAATTTGGGGTTTTGCAAAAATCTTCGGAGATTTTTCTCGTCACTGGTAGATCGGAATCACGTGATTGCGGTACCAGGTTGAAGGTAATTGCAATACAAAAAATAGGTATTCCTTGAATTTTAAAAAATTGGTTGTTTTGGAAAGTTCCTTCGTGTTCTTTAACAATTGTACCATTTTTGCTTGCAACAGAATTTTGTAAATTTTTCCCTACAATTGAATTAAAACCACTCGGACTGTACAACTTGCTTAACATTAATTCATCAAGTTGCCATGATAATTTTGTATGTTGGATTGCATTCATTAGAATGTGCAATTTCCGTATGCCAAACTGCTGGACATGGTTTTTACATCGTGAAGTATTCACAGAAGGACTTTACGATTTGTGGTGCAACTTCAATGGTTGGACGAGCAATTCGGTCTTCAGAAAGCGTGCTCTAATCCGTAAGAAACTTCTAAAACGGCTTAGTCGGAATATAAAACGCAAAAGTTTGGGATGGTGCAGCAACAAGTGGAATCACTTTAATTATGGCCATCATCAGGATTGACCGGAATAAAACATGACTCTCAAGGTCAACTGCTTATAATTTGTACATTTAATATTACACATTTTGAATAGTATATGAACTGGTATTCTATATTTACATTTATGTTCATACTGAATTAAGAATCAAGAATCAGAAGTGTTTGCAAATATTACAAAGCAATACTGAATTTTTTGTAACTTTAAAACAATCACCTTGATATTATATATTTACAAAGTATAGTTTTAGGTTTAAGCATTGTTTATTATCCTGTCCAAATCAATACCACTATAGTTCGATTGTGCAGCCATGTTAATTAAAAAGGTAGAGAGATAAGCTTAAATTGGGTATATCTTTCAGGGGTAAAACTAAAACGGGTTTGTATACCTAGTTTTATTTGTATACCTAGTTTTACTTGTATACCTTGTTTTACTTGTATACCTAGTTTTACTTGTGTACCTAGTTTTACTTGTATACCTAGTTCTACTTGTGTACCTAGTTTTACTTGTATACCTAGAGATTTTCAATTTGGTGAATAATATATTGCGGTTCATCAATCGCTTTTCGCAATCCTAATATAATTACTTAACTTATAATATATGATAAGTCATTTACAAAAACCTTGATATAAATGCAAGTCTACATTGTTTTGAAGTGAGTAGATGCTTTTATATCAAAGCTCAAATTGACCAGAATAATGTCTCATAAAATTTAGAGTTGTAATGATATATAAATGTGAATACGGGATTAAAAGTGGTAAAATCCTTTATTTGCCGAGCTTTCGATAACACACGGTCATCTTTTTCAGGGCATTAACAAACTAGAAGTGAAAACAATCGGAGTAAGGGAATCAACATAAAAAGAAAAGAAAAATATGATAAATTCATTGTAAATTATAATTTGGTCCGTTTCTTTAGTTTCTTTCGGTGTTTCAAAAAAAATTTCTTTAGGATGTGAGTCCAACCAGGTTTAACGGATTGACCTTGATTGAGATTCATAGTATTTTTGGAGTACTTGATCCATGGTGCTTCTTTTATCTTTCTCCTTGTCGTATTGCTAACTTTTTTAGGGTCAATTTGATGTCCATATTCCCAAACGTGTCCAGCCACTGCTGATTCTTCGGTATTCGCATTTCGAATGTTCTGCATATGCTGTTAGGTTCGTGTGTACACTCCTTGTCGAGATTCCCCTATGTACCTGAGGTTGCATTCCTCCAAATCATTTCCATTACAAGTTCGTATACTCCAGCATCAATATCCGACTTCCTGTCGTTGAAGTTACAAACGTAACTGGGAATTTTGTTACGGGGTACGTAGCCGATTTCAAGTGTCGTGTGCTTCCTAAAGTGCCAAGGTGGGTCATTCGTCAGTTTCCCAACGTATGGTAGAATTGAGTAATGATTTTATGGAGTTAATGATCAGTATCAGCATCGCATCGCCTCAATTTGCATCTGAAGTCTTTAGAACATGAGTAACGTTTACTGACAAGCTAAGAAAAGTAGGAAAAAAGTTAAACAAAATTTATGTAATATCAATTTTTGTTCTTTTTTTAAATTGTGGAAAAGTCCAATTAACCTGCTTCAGCAGAAAAAATATGCGAAATTTCACGGAAAAGAAATATTGCGAACTTCTATTCAGTAACAGTTTGTGATAAATAAAAATTTTGTAGTTTATTGTCTAATATTTGCTGGGCTGTGACTAATTTATTGCTTAGGAAATTTTCAAAATTTCCATATTATGACTACATTAGATTCCTACCTGCTGGATTTTGTGTCAACCTTTCTTTCACCTTGACTTTTTGTTTGGCAGTTTGTTTGCGCTGTGCACACAAACTGATTGACTGGACATACCACAGTTGTTTGCACTACCAGCATTGTGTTTCCCACCATATCGCTGATTTTAGTGCTTAAACTGAAGCAGAGGAAATGATGTGCAACCGAGTGCTATTTACTTTCTTTCGTTCTTTGAATAACGCAGTTTCACGGACTAAATGACTGAGTGAGTCATCGAATTATTCGTATTGTAGTTACGCTTGAAAGATATATATCATAATTTCCAACTTTTGTATCAGCAAGAGTTTAATACTATACCTTGAGCTCACATAATATAATCCAACAAGTAATGAAATGGATGTTATCATAGTTTTGTTGTGAAACAAATATGTGAAAAATTAACATAAAACTGACCGCTATCTGTTAAAAACCCTTGCACAAAATCAGCCCACAAATGTGCAAAAGCATACGGTGTCTAATCATGTCAAACTGCATCATGAATGCAATGATAACCTGCATGCCTTCATGCTTGCCGTGAAATTTAACATATTCTTCTGTGGAACCTATTATAATATAAGCCTGATAATACACCAACATCGTTTCATTTTCTTTCTGGCGTTGAGTAAACAACATCGTAAACATTATTACTCGCAAGCATAGTAAAAGCTGCTTTATGAAATATGCGTAATGCTTTACAGTGTATCGAACTTCAAACATTATGGAATGCAATGCATCATTTTCACTATCATAATACCAATACCGTAAAAAGGACGATAACGATGGCTAAGCAGAAAAGGTTAAATAAACTGATAACCTGGCATTAGACCAACTGATGCGAGAATGCATTCACTTTAGTCAGCATTGATTAATCCCAAGTTCAATACACAACAACGCATGTAAATTGTCTGAAACTACATGAGTATATAGGCATTTTTCTTATCAATACGAACAGTAATGTCCATATTCATACTATTTTATATTTTACTTCACTCGGTTTTCTTGAAAAATGAAGTAATATTTTTTTAAAGCCATAAAATTATGTTCTAATCAAATTCAAACGTTACTCGTTGTATAGCCATTAGTCAGCACACAAGAAAATACACACTTGATTTTTTATTATCAATGCCAAGGTCAAAAAAAACAAATAAAATACCTTCGTTTGTTTTACTAGACCAGAAAAGCAAAAGCCGTTCTACCCTCAGCGTGGAAAAAAACATTCAATTTTTTTACAATTTGAGTGCAGAATGGAAAAAATGAAAAACAAGTGCTAAAAGTTTATTTTTTGTGTGATTTTGGTTCCAAACAAAATTTTTAAATTTAGAACGACGTTTAAGGGAACAACCAATGCTTACATAATTCACATTTCCAAATTATGCCGCGTTGAGTGCCTTTGAAATATTATAGTGGTTAATATAAATGATTAGTACAGTTATTATTTAGAAAGTAGTATATGTTGTTGAAAAATATGACTTTATTACAGGTAAGAAATTTCATTTCTAGTTTGTTTTACATTTATAAAACAAGTAGTAATTTCTAATTTAAAAAAATAAAACTATAGTCGGAGCGTGATTAGCCTTTACGTTGCAAGCAAACCGGTTAAGTGAGAGTGGAGATTATACAGTTAAAAAAACTGGTGGATGGCCGAATTATGCCTAAACTTTTCCGTCTTTGTTTCCTGCGTTACTAAAGTCCCTGAGTTGGATCATATGATGGCCACTATTACACCGTTCCAAAATATTTATTGCATGTCTGGCATTGAACTAACAGGTATTTGATTTATATTAATAGGTATATAACACATTTTTATGTATAATATAAAGCGATGTTGTAACGGTTTAAGACAGAAGTTACTGGCCTCGCGGAAAAGGAATTGGAGGCCCAAGTAATCTTTGCGCAATGATTTTACAACTTGGCAATAAAACTGAAATCATAATTATGATAATTGGGCTTGAGCTATAAGGAAAGATGAACAAAAATGGCAGATTTTTGCAAAACTTTCAAATTATTGAGGACTAGCACTGAATGCGTAAGAATGATATGTATAATTATTTGCGTTTTGAAGCTTTTCCTAATTTCAAAATTATAAATGAGTATATAATTTTCTTAAACCAGACATTCAAGTTACACACGTGGCGTTTGTGTCACAATTTTTTGATAAAATTTTTATCTCAGCTAAAACTCACGTAAGAAAAAATTTGTGCCAGTGGGTAGAAAAATGAGATATTCAACAAAGATTCTAAATGGAATGTGAATTTGCAAGCACATAAGTTTCAATTTCTGAATTTCATGAATCTCCGATGACTTCATCTCAGGATTTTGTATGTGTTTATCATTTTTTATCTTTTAGCATTGCTGACGTTAATATCAAAACGGTCCAGAAATTGGCGCAAGCGCTGCATTTATAAAGCCAGTTCTTAATCGCAGAAATCAAGAAATTCAAAGATGTCGAAAATATTCGGAGTACATTTGGTTAAAATCAAAAGAGCCTATTAAATAAACCGTTTATTTTAGGTTATCATGAAATTTATAAAATAATTTATCACGGAGCAACAAGTTTTGCCAAAGATAGAAACGAAATGATTCTTTTCGCTGAAGACATGCCAAAAATAATAATTCTGTTTGAAATAAGTCCTAAGCGTGATTTGGAAAAACGTGGGGTAAGATTTCTTTAACTATTTGCAACTATTTCAATTTTTGAATTATAATTTGAAAGTTTTTTTGTGAATTTAGATAAAAGCTTTAGTCCTGTCGGCTAAGGTTTACAAAATCACTTGTTGGTAGAAATTGGATCATTTACATGAAAAACCACAGAGACAACTTTAAATTTTGAAAGATGTGTTAGCATAGACGAAATGTTCACGTGTTTTATTATTGGACAATGATTTATTGCAGTGCGCATTGTTGAGTGACAATGCGTACATTTAAAGTTCACTTGCTATTAAAAAAATGAAATACAACCATGTTTCCGGAAAACACATAACCAGATATTCAATTCATATGTTAGCTAATATAGAGTAACTATTAGCGGATGTTGAAACCAAAAAATGAACTTTCTTAAATTTTGAAACTTTTGATACATGTTAATAGTACGTCTAATGAAAGTAGCCTGTGCAAAGTTTCAGCTCCCCAAACCGTCCGGGGAGTCGGTGGTGACGAAAAGTTCTTTTTATCAGTGCTGAAGGACAAAAATCCAAATTTCTCTGAAATGGATAGCTGTGGGGTTGTGATTTGTTCCGTGGAGCCTAAGAGGTATATACACAATTTAGTAGTGCATTTTCTTTAAATAAAGGCTTGTGCATTTTTTTGCAAAAAAATAATTTTGAAAAATTTTCAACTTTTTTTCCAATTTTTTAGAGGTTTAAACCGCGTCCATTTTTAGCTACCAGTCAAAACGCTGGCAATTTGTTATGTCCATCTAGAGTAGTGTATTGCGGACCTATTGCAGCAAATCCCGTGAAAAAATTCAATATACTTGACAACATATGGAGAAAAGTGGAAACCGGAAGTGGTTTGAAAAACTGAATGCAGTATAAAATTTGCAGTAGTTTTCTTGTTTGACAACGTTTTAAAAATCTGAGTGTGTACAAGAGAGCTAAGTGTATAAGGATTCATTTGACATATTAACTGTCAATATCCGACGGCGGACCACGGTGGACACCTTGGCTACTTTTGGCACATATTTTATTCAGTAAAACCTTGTGTTAAATTTCACAATATCGGTTGTCATTACGTAATTCTTGGGTTTTGTTACTCTTGTAACAAAAATTAATGCGTTTCCAAAACACGAAGCTGATTTCTTAGATATTTTACATGTGAGTCCAGGAATTACGTAATGACAACCGATATTGTGAAATTTAACACAAGGTTTTACTGAATAAAATATGTGCCAAATGTAGCCAAGGTGTCCACCGTGGTCCGCCGTCGGATATTGACAGTTAATATGTCAAATGAATCCTTATACACTTAGCTCTCTTGTACACACTCAGATTTTTAAAACGTTGTCAAACAAGAAAACTACTGCAAATTTTATACTGCATTCAGTTTTTCAAACCACTTCCGGTTTCCACTTTTCTCCATATGTTGTCAAGTATATTGAATTTTTTCACGGGATTTGCTGCAATAGGTCCGCAATACACTACTCTAGATGGACATAACAAATTGCCAGCGTTTTGACTGGTAGCTAAAAATGGACGCGGTTTAAACCTCTAAAAAATTGGAAAAAAAGTTGAAAATTTTTCAAAATTATTTTTTTGCAAAACAATGCACAAGCCTTTATTTAAAGAAAATGCACTACTAAATTGTGTATATACCTCTTAGGCTCCACGGAACAAATCACAACCCCACAGCTATCCATTTCAGAGAAATTTGGATTTTTGTCCTTCAGCACTGATAAAAAGAACTTTTCGTCACCACCGACTCCCCAGACAGTTTGGGGAGCTGAAACTTTGCACAGGCTACTTTCATTAGACGTACTATTAACATGTATCAAAAGTTTCAAAATTTAAGAAAGTTCATTTTTTGGTGTCAACATCCGCTAATAGTTACTCATAGCTAACATCTTAAGAGTCTCGAATCAAGACGTACATGGAAAACAAGACAACAAAAAGATACATGTTAAGAAAAGAATTTTGTAGAGTTCTTTAAACATGTAAACTATATACGCGATGCATTTATAAATATTGTAATGTCAGCTAAGGCTAAATATAAAAGCAGAGGAGAAATTAAACTGCGCAAAGCTGATCCACTGGAAAAACCAATAATCCATCGACCATATCTGTCATCCTGATGATATAAAAGTGTTAGTATATGTTAAGTAAGTAATTCAGTTTCTATCAAGGTTTGCTACAAAATATTTCATATGCTTCTTAGCTAAGGAATAATGCACAACGATGTGTAGTAATGGTTGTGACTGTGACGACGGCTGAAAATGCATAAGCTTTCAAAACTTACCAGGCGCGTTTTACTTGAGCATATTTTCCTTAGCGCAAAAAATTTCCTGTAAGGAGCCTATTATTTTATGGGTAATTTGCTAGACGGAATAGTTTTAACTCTGTATCATTCGTTTGTAATTGTTCGATGGGAAAATTTGTTGATGTTCCTTTAGCTGTTGTTGATTCCAAATTAATATAAAAAGTATATCTGAATTAAAAAATGAGAAATATATGCTTACATACACATCTTACCAATTTTTGTTTAGGGTTTGAACCCTGAAAGGCTTCATGCTGCGGATGCGTCGATCACGACCGAAGGACTAAACAGCAATCCCAACGCAGTGATTTACATAACGGGAACCAAAGTTGCTCAAATAATATAAAAAGGCAATTCGGAAACATTAAAATTAAAAAAAAACGCATCCGTAATACTTAATTGTACACTTTTAAAACAGCGTAATAAATTTTGAGTTATATTTTTATGCTTGTACTCCGACAATATATTATTTGAAATCTCATGAAACATGAAACTTTTTTTGCGTCAATAGTCACAACAACAAATTGTCCAGTCAACTGTATAACGCAACAATTTTTCTGAATAATAATGCATCTTTATATTATTTTTATAATTCCCACTTGTCTTTTGGGAATGTTATCTTGGAAAAAACTAACAATAAGAAAAAAATATTGCAGAATATTTTTACGGACGTATTTAACTTGATTTTCCGAACTTGAAATACTCTACCAGATAACTAATAAAATTGCAAGCCAAAACCAATGTGCGAAGCCATGCTGAACTAAGCTTACTTCCGTTGTTCCGTAGTAATAAGTTGTACTTCAAACACAAGCTTTACCACGGCTAAGTTATCCTTGTAAAGCTACATATAATTTCTTGTGGAGACGGTTTGTTAGCTTACTACATTTCATTTCTGTAAAAAGGTTTTGATGTTCCTAACCCAAGTATTGTGCCCAAGCTTATCTGGCCTATATGTAGGAAGCATACGTATTGCAAGTTTTATATAGGGTAAGTTACTACGCACCAGTTTTTAGAATGTGAAGAAAAGAATCCATACTTGCTGAATCGAAAAAGCCATCAATTATACCAAAGTTGAAAATCAAAGAAGATCGTTGGTTGGTTGGCCATTGGTGAACACAAGCAAACAGTGAGAAACCTGGCCTTCATTAAAAAATAGAGTTGGTGATTTTAAATACGCAAAGTTGCTGAATTAAAACATCGTTTTCTACACATTTTTATAATATACATTTCCACCAAACAAGGTTTTTCGATAACATCAATTGTAGCAAGCAACAACCCGCTCTTATCAGTCAAAGCAGTTTCGTATATGAGTAAATATTGAAAATACAAAGGCAAATACCAAACAGTATGCTTAAAACATGTATGGGTAAAGAATATCATATACAAATGCAAGTATGCATGAAATATACTAAATAGTGAACGTTCCAATGAGTTCAGTGATGTTATTTAATTTAGAAATTTCAATTCACAAATGTGCATTATTTTCTGTTTCTAACGAACGAGCTGTGAAGGAGGATTTTGAATCTCCGTCACGCATCAATTGAAATTGCGGGTTATTTCTCTCTTCATGTTTCCACGGTATCCACCTACCTATAATTTGGCATCCCCTTACAAAACTGCGTCTATTGGGAAGGAAAAGATCCTTCCGCTCTATGTATTGTCTAGCTGTAGATCTTTCAACTTTATTACAAATTTAATAACAAGTTTTAATGACCATCGGGTCAGCACAAAATAATTTTGACAAGAAGGTTAGTTTTGAGTTTGACTCCACAAGGCAAAGTGAAGCAGAATCATAGTTTTTGGGTTAATTGTGGTGGTGGTACAAAACGGTACTTTTTTAACTTTGCCACTGTTTATTAATAAAAAACGTTGCTTAGGTTTCGTTTGCGAATCTTGCTACAAGTTTCTAAATGTTCTTCGGAGTCTGAAATTACTCAGAGACATTAGTTTTTAAAGATTCCATTTATTTTTGTAATTTCTGGAGTCGATTTCATTCTTGACTGATCGAGTGTTTCCAAATACACGTATCAGAGCAATGCTTTCTTTAGAAACAATCGCTAGTTACAAGCCACTTAAGCTACTGAGGTCCATTGGGTCAGTGTATAACTACTCTTTAGAGTGTTTTCTTTGGATTAATGCATTTATCCGCATTCTCCATGCACGTTTTGACATAGTTTGTGGCCAGCCTTGTCAAATAAAATGATGAAAAGTTGTAAAATGATAGACAATTGGCATTTTTACACATGTATTTATTCAAGTTCTTCCATATAACGTTTTTTATATTGCGGAAGGATACATTGCATCATGTAGTTATTTGATTTTGGTTAGGTGGGTTCTCTTTGGTGGTGAAAAAAAATATTTTCCAGATCAGGGCCAATGGCCATATTCCCCTACACCGATTTTCAGTTGGTGTATTTTCTCCTGCAGCCTTTGCTGAGCAGATTTTTTGCTTGTATTTGATCATACTGTAAATGATCCTTAAAAAACACTGACTTTGTAACTATGTATTACCTGTCCGGATAGAAATAGCCTTGGAAAGCACAACTACGCGTTGTTCTACTTCCCGTGAATCTTTAGGAGACATTTTGTGAATTATATCATTAAAACTCCTGCTAGACAAAACTAGAAAGCCTAGAAAGTTCTTTAAGACCATATCAATTAAAATTGTGCAGCAAGACGGCAAACGCATTTTAAATAACGATAAAAAGTGGCAAACTTAAAAAACCGACCCTCAGTATGTTGAGCAGATCGAGTTTTTTGTTTTAGGCATTTACTTTTCTTGAGCTTGAGCTGCGGCCCTGCACATGTGGCTTTCGGCAAGCAGCCTCAGGAGAATGTTTTTTGCATGCAAAATACAGGGGCGCGGCGGAGCTGCTAACTAAAATCCCAATAACTAACCGTTAGTAATGGGGCAAATGAAGAAACACCATCGTTCCACCACCGACAACAAAGGATATTGACAATTGTGCGACAGCAGTATTACATAAAATGCGACAAGTATTGTCGGCATTACAATGTTAAACTCTCCGAACTTTCAACAGACAAGCGGAGCTAGCTCAAGTACCCGTTTTCGAAGTATAAAGTTTATGAAAGGCTTCTCAGCCTGATGGTTAAGCGTCCGACTTTTTGCTTAAAGGCACTGGTTCTAGTCCAGCAGATGGAAAATTTTTGCTATTCGAACTCGTGCCCCCGATGCAAAAAGTCGACAGCTTAGCCATCAGGCTGGGAAGCCACTCACAAAAGTACTGCTCCAAAAACGTGTATTTGAGCTAGCTCCGCTTGTCTGTTTAAAGTTCGGAGAGTTTAACATTATAATGCCGACAATATGTATGTTCCCATGCACCAGCAGACATGCATTAGTTGTGACTTTGTAGCTGGGTATCGTTGGTACTATTTGCACTTAAACTTGTCCATAAACTTACGCTTCCACTTTCCACTTAATATTCTTCGCTTGTATTTCAGACAAAGCTTGGCCCGACTTTGAGACATTAATCTACGTCATCTTATCAAAACATGACATATGATCTGCAAAATGCAAAACCGTAATCTGCTTATCTGCAGAGTCCATTTCATAGCGAAACAAAACATCGTATCAGTATTTGAGCGATTTTAATGCACGCGCAAATTGTACACATAGACAAGCTATAAGTACAGGGCATTTGATTCAGCCATCTAATTAGTTCGGCTCAGACAATTGCTCAGCAACTACACGAGAATTGTGTGTCGATTTTCTCACAAACTCGAAACAAAATGGGTGGACGGAATATAATTATTATGGGGGAAACTGGTAACAAGTTTTAAGCAAGGGTTTTAGTGTATACCTGTATATTTATATATTTTTTGTTTTAAGGTGTTGGAAAAAGCTCTATCGTTAACATGATATGCGGAGGAAAGGTGGCAAAGACATCAGGTGGAGGTAAAGGTTGTACCTTTGAATCAACGCCATACAAGGATCCTTATGGCGACATATTTTATGACACTGCTGGGTTTAACGAAGCATCCCTGGGAACGGTTCCTCCGCTGCAAGCCATCCAAAATGTTAAAAACCTGGCAAACTCCTTAAATGGAAATGTACACCTACTGATGTTTGTCATTAGTAAAGGTAGGATTAAAGACACGATGGTGACAAACTACAAAATGTTTGTAGACACGATATGCGAAAACAAGGTTCCGGTCATTCTGGTAGTAACTGGTTGCGAATTTGACAAGTATCCTCACGACTGGTTTAACCAAAACAAGGTATAATAATCCTCTATGTATGATTTATACTTAACTTAGCATAATATTCAATTTTATGCGACATGAGTGTGAAAAATCTGGTTTTTAGGTAAGTTGATATTTACTCAGTTTTTAGTCAGCTAATAGATTGCACTATTTTGCAAACTTAATTCCAGATTTGCTTCGACCACGTCGGTTTAAGATTCGCAAGAGTTGTGTGTGGTTGTTTCTCTAACGAAACGTCCACAACAACGCCCGCTGCAGCTGAAGAAATGAAGAAGTCCTACGTCGTCACAAAAGCGCTCCTGGTTGACACATTGAAATCGCCAGAATTTCAAATAGCAAGAAAGTTCGAGAAACAATCTTGGCTTGCCCGGATTATTCAAAAAATAAAAAACTTTTTCGGTTTCTAGTTAATATCTATGTTGTAATGCATTATACAATGTTGCAATTAATAATCATATTCTACACTTAATGCCCTTGGAGTTGTTCAGGGTGGCCTTTCGATTTAACAAGTAGTAAAAAGTAAACAAATGAAAAATTTTCTGCAAGCAACAAATACAAACTATGATTCCATAACGATATAATATAAACCTGCAATCTGCGATAAATATCTGTATAAAATGGTAATAATCTAGTAATGGTATTAACAAGACCACTACATTGGTAATAAAATTAACAAGGCAACTAACCAAAATTACCCACAAAAATAGAAAACGCTTAAAACTAATGTATCAACAAATTTATTTTTATCAAGAATATACTAAAGACATAATCTTTCAAGTTTTATCCACACAAAACTTATACTTACTTTAGAATCCTTCCTGAAGTTAAATAATCAGTTTGTTGACTATCTAGCAATTAATATGTAAATAGTATCTCAAAACTGTATTGTATACTATCTAAATAATTGAAACAATTATGATTTTATGTTCTTAGTTGTGAGCTAATTATTGTAATTTTATAACAACTGAAACAACGAGGTGTATCTGCGCTAAAGTGGTGTTAGTTGTGCTAAATAAAAATTGTTAATATTTTACTTTCGTTTTATTTGAACTATTATGCTTCTTCAAATTAATGCACAGAATATGCATGTTCCCATACAACTTTTGTATCAATGAAATTTTGTGTTTCTCGTATGCCCGTTATGCACTCCTGTGGTCAGAGGTTTTATGGTTTTAGTCATTTTGTTCACACTAGTTTTATTCGAAAATACTATGTCACAGATTTTGTAGTTTCAACAATGTTCCCTTTTTCACATAGTATATATATACTATGGTAGAGACCACACTGGCCACAAACTAATATATAATAAAATATTTGCAAGTCTTTTCATCTTTTGTAGTGTATCTATGCGATCTTTATATTAATATCCGATTTAATATTATACAGTGCAGTATTATTGGTATTACGCTTGTCAATTTGAAAGTTGTGGGCAATTGAGAAATTCAAACTTGCACTTGCCCTAACCGCCATGGAAATTTGTTACTATAATTGTATACATGTATATAGGCAATAATGAGCATAAGCATTATAAAATTACAATTCGAAGTACACAAGGTCAAAGCTCACCCTGAATCATTAACCAAAATACCCACTTGATTGTTTAGCGAAGACGTCAACGTTGCCCTGAATGAAGGGTAATATGTACTTCTTGAGCACGAGCAGGGTATCTTTTTGAACATGTATATATACATTTTGTTTATTTTTACATATATAAATGTATAAATACATGGAAATATGGAAATAACATGGAAAAATGTTAAAATACACAAAAGAAGCCATATGACTAAATTTACACCTATCATGGGGAATCAGAAAACGGTTTTAATTAATTTAAAAGCAAACGAAACGGTTTAGTGGAGTTTAAAAACATGTTAAAAGCTTAAAACTCAAGCACTGGGTTTCATTTTGTAGAAAAAAAATCAAAATTTTCAGGAATATTTCCATAATTTACATTGTCCATGTAAAACTTTCAAGTATTTTTAACACGTAAAAAATAATTTTTACATGTTATTTCCATGTTACTTGTATTTACAATGTAAATTTTACATCCCGTTGAGTACAAGCCAATTGCAAAATCAAGTAATTTCTCCATAAGTTTCTAGTTACCAGTTTTCCTAACAACCAGTTTATCTGTTTGATCGCACGATAATACACATTTGATACATTTAACAAACCAATATAAAAATACATAATACTTATACACCAAATTATTGTCTTGAATGGAAGCAATTTAAATAGCATTTTTCAACCGTACATCATGTTGACTACCTAAGAGTATTGCTGGCCTCATATATCAAGTTATGACATTTTGTGTATGCAACAACTTCACAACAAAACGAGAATCGTAACGGCAGACTTGACTCTAATTTTAGTTCTGCTTTCGTAAATATTCCATGCGTTCTACAAAATGGATTGCATAATTTACCTTTAAGTTTGTTTGATTGCATTGATAGCATAAAAATGACAGGTGTTGTCATTTTTTCTTTAAGATTTGCAAATTTCCACAGGTATGTACAAACTAATTGATTAACTGGCAGTAATCTAGATATTGCACATGCATAAACAAAATTTGCTAATGAATTTAAAAAAACTAAGTCACCTTGCTGGACATTTTCTTTTATTTCTTGACAAAACGAAAAGATTTGCGCAAATTACTATGACTGCTATCATCATGATAGTGTCATAGAGAAGGAGTTTTGGTGTTTTTACCTTTTTTGGGGCACCTTTTCCGATTTTCCTCAAAATTATTGTATATGTACCCTTTTGTACTGTGAATTCAAAAATAGTATTATTTTGGTTCCAGGTTGACGATATCTTTGTAAAATTGATGATCGAATGTGACCATTTTATGGTATTTGAAGAATACTAGGATTTTTAAAGTTTTTGGATAATAACTTTTGTGTCCATCAAAATCAGGAAAATCGCCGGGAGGGGCATCTTAATTCTGTTAATGTTTGTTTCAAAAAAATAAACCACAAGAAAAAATTTCGTTCCATGGTGGAGATATTTGGAAAAATGTATGGACAATTACACCAACCTTGACAGAATCCAACGTGCCAAAAGTGAACGAATGCTGTTTCCGTGTGCTTTATCCAAACTGTCCAGTGGATGTACCAAATTAAAGCCCCTGCAAAACTACAGGATCGTATTTCTCAGTTTTTTTAAATATTGACATGGAAGAAAGTTACGACCACATTTGCAAAGTGATGCAATTTTGCACAAAATGAATGGTTTGACTAATATGGTCGTGACTTTCTTCCATGTCAATATTTTAGAAAACTGAGAAATACGATCCTGTAGTTTTGCAGGGGCTTTAATTTGGTACATCCACTGGACAGTTTGGATAAAGCACACGGAAACAGCATTCGGTCACTTTTGGCACGTTGGATTCTGTCAAGGTTGGTATACTTGTCCCTACATTTTTCCAAATATCTCCACCATGGAACGAAATTTTTTCTTGTGGTTTATTTTTTTGTTACAAGCATTAACAGAATTAGGATGGCCCTCCCGGCGATTTTCCTGATTTTGATGGACACAAAAGTTATATTCCAAAAACTTTAAAAATCCTAGTATTCTTCAAATACCATAAAATGGTCACATTCGATCATCAATTTTACAAAGATATCGTCAAGCTGGAACCAAAATAATACAATTTTTGAATTCACAATACAAAAGGGTACATATACACCAATTTTGAGGAAATGCTCAAAAAAGTGAAAAACACCAAAACTCCTTCTGATACACGCATCAAGAAAAAATATAACGACAACGAGTGGTAAATACGTACAAAATTATGAACATCCATATGGATCCCAAAATCACATGGAAGGTATTGATGCTGAATATCACCCACAAATTATTTCAAATTATCAGAATATGGTTTAAATTACAAATAATAATCATGTATTGGTAGTGTTGATAAATGGGGCGTTTTTAGGCCCTCAACAATTAAGGTTTCATGAGTATGGGCTTGCCTAACTTTCTATGCACCCAAAATCAATCGCATCACACTATTTCACAGAAGAAGTTCGGATCACAGGACCAGTGCAACCAGTGGAACTAATCAGTGACTAGTAGGCAGTTTTAGCAGTTATGAGATCAATGTTATTTAATGGCAAAAGGCCCAACGACAAAATATTAACTTGCTATACGAAAGGAGACATTTCCGGCTTGCACCTCTAAACGAGGCAAGCTCTGAAGGAGAAGTTATAGTAGATGTGGTGGTGTGGTACACTGTTGCTGCTTCAGTGGACGAGGACGATGAGGATATTTGGGGCGTAAATTTCTGCTTCTGCTGCATGGCTTTAACCTCGAGGTGCTCAGCACATGTCTTTCCAAAAATCCCAAAAACTGAATCCCTTTGCCATAACTGAGACAAAATGAAACACCCCTGTACTAACATCATAAAGTATCCAATTTTGCGACATACTCCCACCAGCCAAATTGGCTCAAATCAGCAAAATGATGAAAGGTTGCCTTCCAAAAAATCTGTAGCCAATTTACTGCTTCATTATTCTTAAAATTGGGACGCGACGTTGAGAGCCGGCATATTTCGCCCTTCTTGCTCCATTAGCCTGACTCCAGCTCCCGTTCGGAGCATCCAAAGGAGTCCTATTCCGTCCTGTCATATCTTCACTGCCCAACATTAACTCCCCTTCTGGCTGCAGTTGCTGGAGTACTGCTGGATTTGACGCAGTATTATCATTTGGAGGCGGATCAGAATCCCCCTCTTCTTCTATACTTTCTTCTGGACTTGGAGAAGCATCCGCTTTTGTCCGTGAAGTCTTCTTGTGTCTGCAAAGGAAATGCTCCTTTGGGTCATTTTCTTCCTTCTCCGTTTCCACAAGATCCGGGTTTGGGATCTCCTCACTCCTCGGCCACTGTGGTAGTAATAGCTACTATGGTTCCTCACACCATCTGGGTTTTGCTTCCTGGCCGAACAAGTTTCTCCAGAATGCTCAATTTTCCGGGCACCACACTTCCACTCGTCATCTCTCCTCTGGTCATCCAACTTAGTGCATACACGGCACATTTCCCTGCATGGCACCTGCTTCCTACTAGGCAGGTATGGCCAAAGGGACCACAATATGAATGCACCAGGGTCTGCACAAGCTAGCACGTGGGCCTTCCTTCAATTCTTCTCCTTCCTCATGTGGCCTGCACTCCCACCCTCAAGGAACAAGCTGGAAGAGAGAAAGGAATTCTGCGCTACACAAAATTCCGTTGCCTCTTCCAGGGAATACAATCTCAACTGGAGGAGTGGTCTGCTACTGGGAAAATTCCGTTGTATCCTCGATGGAATTCGATCTCAACTGGAGGGATATGTCTGCTACTAGGAAAATTTCGTTGCCTCCTCCAGAGCATCTAGTTTTTACTGGAGGAGGTCTTCTGCTGCTAGGGTTGCTGCCAATGGTCCCAAGTGTTCGACGGACAGGTTACTCCCAATGGTCTTCCACGGTCAAGTTACTCCAAAAGTTCCCAACTCTTCAACGGGGCAGTTCTCGCCCGTGACTTCTCCTCCAAAGTATTGTCTCCTTTCCTTGTCGTTAGCCACAATCTGGTCGTCACTAGTGTGGCTGCTGAGGGTGTGGGGGTGGCGGAGGCAGAGCGAAATACTGGAGGGGGTAGATGGAGGCGTCGTCTTCGTCAGCGTCTGCTGTTGTTGCACTCTGTCTCCCACTCGACATTATACCATCCGTACCATGGGCATCTCCTCAATGGTCCCAACTCTTCAAAGGGCAGGACTCGCCCGTGACTTCTCCAAACTACTGGCTCCTTTCTTTGTCGTTGGCCATTTGCTGCTGTCGTCACTGTTGCGGCTGCTGAAGTTGCGGAGGCTGAGCCAAATACTGGAGGGGGTTGATGCGTCCTCTTTGTCAGCGTCAGCTGTTGCACTCAATCTACCACTCCATAATTTACCATCAGTAACTTTGTCTTCTCCTCAAAGTCTTCTTGACTCTTTTCCTCACAACAGCTGCTCACAACACAAAACTGCACTAAAACTCCTCCAAAAAGTCTCAAATTTTACAAAAAATCACAGAACATCACTGCTGAATCGTTGATCCTGGCAGGTTTGCCAGTAATGTTGATAAACGGGGCGTTTTAAGGCCCTCAACAATTAAGGTTTCATGAGTATGGGCTTGCCTAATTTTCTTTGCACCCAAAATTAATCGCATCACACTACTTCTCAGTAGAAGTTCGGATCACAGGACCAGTGCAACCAGTGGAACTAATCAGTGACTAGTAGGCAGTGTTAGCAGTAATTAGATCAATTTTGTTTAATGGCAAAAGGCCCAACGACAAAATATTAACTTGCTCTACGAAAGGAGACATTTCCAGCTTGCACCTCTAAGCGAGGCAAGCTCTGAAGGAGAAGTAATAGTAGATGTGGTGGTGGTACACTGCTGCTTCTTCAGTGGACAAGGACGATCAGGATACTTGGGTCGAAAATTTCTGCTGCATGGCTTTTACCCTCGAGATATTCAGTACGAGCACCTCATACATGTACTCTGTTCCAACATCATGAAGTTCCCAATTTTGCGACAATAAGAAATCATCAGAACTAATCGCAAATGTATACTAAACTTTTGTGTGTAGAGTTTTTTATGAAGCATATTCCACCAGAAATACGAGTATGAGTTTTCATACTTCTATTTCGTTACATGTTTCAACCACTTGAAAAACAGTAAAAAAATCGTACGACTTGCATTCACAACCACACCACATAATTCAGAGCAATCATGATTCATAATTTATGATCTTACAACCAGTCTTGAAGATGGATGTTAAATTACACATACTTCTCAACACTTGCCGACCAAACCTAAGCCTATAATAAACCTATATTAAGTAAGTGCTGACGTACAACTGTGATGATTGCCGACAGCACTGTATTGCATGGCTTTCCATATTTGTCAGTAACAATGCACGTGATGCTGAAAATATTGTTTGCTGTCAGTCTCAGCTCTCCCCATGTAACAAATCAGAAAACCAATTATGGACACGACAATCCGGCACTGATTTGTTAATAAAAAGATTACCCAAGCTCAAAACGGAATTATATTCTGGACTATCTGGACATTTGTAATTCTTATAATTAATGATTAATACATATAATTTTGCTGTTGGACTACCTGATGGAACACCAGATTTCCTCATCAGAAACCTCTGAGGCTATTGAAACTAATGACAATTCGATTATGTGTTACCACAAGTTGCTAATGAGTTGACCAACCAGAAAACCCAAGCGCAAAGTGAAAAAAAGACTGCTGGTCTTATCTGGGATGCTGCTCAAAATCATGTGAACAGGCAGACTAAACTGCTATAGTGTGAGGAAAGGCTAATCAAATTATTGCGTGCAATGCATCTGCATATCCAGCAAATTGCCGATTTGTATCAGGAAAGCAGGAGCTATTTGCAGTACTCAGAAAAGAAATCTAGACATGTCACGGAGATTGGCCAAGGTGATTAACTGTTAAAATACAAGTTGTTATAATACATTTCATCAAAATACCCTAAATTATAATTTTTGATTTTCTAGAATGTGCGATATGCCAATTTGCTAGACATAGTTTTCACACCGTCAATAATCCAGATTTGGAAATCGGTGCTCAAACACAACATCAAAATACAAAGCACAAAATGTCAAACAATATGCTGAATCAGTATTTTATGGCCATCATCAGGAATGATCGGAAAAATAGATGAATGTACAAGGTTGATTTAGTTCAAGGATGATAAAAAGAATTTCCTTGTTATTAATATTAGCCGATTCTTAACACAGCATTACCCATTGCCGCGTCCATACTTTTTATTCATTATACGGCCTTAACTACTAAACTTAGAATTTCGTTCTGGTAATGAAATATGGACCACATTTGCATATTTACGTATATATTTACATTGATATAAAAACAAATAAGACGTGTTTGCCAATACAACAAAGAAATATTGATTTTTTGGGACATTGAAATGGGTTACACTAAACGATCAAAAATATATATTATTATATTATAGTTTTTAACATTGTAAAATGTATTGTACGAATCAATGAGAGTTGATTTGGGGATGAATTGATTAGGGGATGAATTGACGGGGATGAATTGATTGGGATGAATTGATTTGTGGATGAATTGATTGGGGGATGAATTGATTAGGGGATGAATTGATTGGGATTAAAGTGACGGTCACCAGAAATTGTAAGAAAGTGTCTTGGTCAGAGTGTATATCTTGTATCGAAAAAAGTTTCTTTCTGGTTAGTATGAGTCGTCGTTCGGTTCGAAATGTCGAAGAACTTGGAAAATCATTCATAATAGCTAACTCTACTACGTAAAAATAGTGCTATCTATAATGCTTTATGCTTATTTTATTAGTAAGCCTGTCGTTTTACTGATTTTACTGGAATTGATTTTTGTGCGGACAGTTTCTCAAACACCAGAATCAACTTTGAAATTCTGTTTTCGCACAAAGGTTTCTGGTCACCAGAACCTGTACGATGCGAAGCTTTATATTTGAAAATCGACCCCTAAGGTCAAAGGTCATGACGGATTTTTAAAATCCCTTGTGTGACCAGCGGCATGCGACACATGATTTTATGTTAGTTTTTAACCAAATTAACGAGTCTGACTTGGGTTTTGTTTACCAAAATTTGAAATCGTTTAGTCGCTAGAGCTACGTTACATAATATTTTACAATAGACTTTTTGATTATCGACAAGCTTACTTCTTATACAAATGGTTGTGGTTATCATGTTTTATTCACCAATTGCATTCCCCATCGTGTTTATCTGACTGAGTTTTTGGGAAAACTTAAGTTCCGTGCTCGGAATATCCGTTTAGGTTATAACCGCAAACTGGCGCAAACAATTCCCGTTTTGCTTAGTTATTCGGTTAGAAAAGTGAAGCATGTACTCTCAAAAAAGAAGCTTCAATAACTTGACAAAATGGCTATATAAGCTTCGGGATGGTGATATTTTATTTAGTGATATTATTTAACTTAAAAAATTATTTAAAACATTTTTTTCTGTGTCTAACAAGCAAAATAAGAGAAAAATTTTGAGTCTCCGTCGCATATTTGTTTCTTCATGATTCCACAATATCTATCTACCTATACTTTGTCCTCCGCTAACAAAAATATGTTTATCGAGAAAATGTCTTCAAGCTGACAGAAGTCTCCGGATGCATAAACCTAGGAAAACGTTTAGCGACACATGGCACGACAAATTACGTTGCACGTTGTATCCACAGAAAATAATCGTTGAAGATTAGCTGGTCATTAAGCCCATTATGTTTGCATACAAAAGTTTTTAAAAGTAACATGCCCTGTGTTGTGATAGTCCGCGTTTACGTGTCTATGACTCTTTCGCTTTCCAAAGTTCATAACGCTGACATTTTTTGCATAAGTGGTATGCTAGGTACACTCAGGGCATGTTCTAAAAGCTTCCTAACAAAATACAAAAAAATTATCAAAATATATTCAGTTGCCTCTTACAGCTATACAACACATTCGCAATTTTATAATAAAATTTAGTGACACACCGAAGCATACAACTTATTGCACCAGAAAGCAGTCTTGTAGTTTTCGTATGTAGCTTCGTAGCGTTGGCACTATTTGCACTAATACTTGTCAATGAACTTACGTTCTCTCAAAATGTTTTTATTTGTTACGTACACTGTTTACGTAGTGCATAATCTGCATATCTAAGCGTATTTTATCTGCAAAGCCGTTATCTGTTCATCATAAATCCACTTTATAGCAAAACAACTCATCGTATGAGTGCTTCAGTGGCATCAGTGGTTTTGCATTGCAAGCGCAGATTCTACGGCTATGCAAACTATAAATGCAAAACAAATAATACCAGGGGCTAAGTGACGCGTGTCCTGGTGCGTGATCGTCACGCGGGCCGGACCCCCAAAAGGGCCGGACTGGGGCTCGAGAAAAAATTTTAAATTTAAAAAATTTCAATTTCGGCAAAAATGGAACGGTTCTAAAATACAAGTATTGATTTGTTCAGTTGTAGCTGGTATTTTTAATGCGTCGTTTTTATATACTTATCTGCTGACTTTGTAAATTTTGATGAAATTTTATAAAAAGATCAAAATATATTTAAAATGGTGTACGATGTTTAGCTAAGAACTGCAATTTTTCAGTAACTTGTTAATTTACAATTATTTACGTTTGAATGCACGCTATCTGATTTTATACTTTTCTTTAGTTACATGTAACTGTTATGCATTATAGTTACTTTGGCTTCCACAAGTTGCAAATTAAAGTTGCTTGTAACTTCGTTTGTTTAAATAACATCAGTTTCAGCTAATTTATCGTATGAAACTATCCTGGAAATAATCTTAATTCAATAGTGTTTAATTTCATTTCAATGAAAGAAGATTTTATAATTCTTTTATTATTCTAATTATAATTACGATTTCAAGATACTTTGATATTTTTAGTTACAACGTTGCAAGTTATAGTTAGAACTTACTTTTTAAATATATCACAATTACATACAGTTACAAGTTACTATCGGTTTTTTTCAAGCTAGTGCTATAGTTACGTAATCAAGCTGTAACTTTACTGTAACTATAACTTAATAAAAGTTGCCAAACTCTGGGGGTTGAACATCAGCGATTTTATATAGCATATAGTTTAGGCACGCCAATATCCTTTGTCGTCGAAGCTATAACTGTTTTTAAACAGCAATACTAAATTTAGTTTGTTGTTGCATTGTAGTAGTGGGAATTTTATGAAATGTCTTGCAAAGTAAACATTTTTATGTAAAAGTGTCCTAACTAAAAATTACTAGATCCAGACGCAGTATGAAACAAGAAAAATATGTAGTTTCCCAAAAAGATTTAGAAAAACTTTACAGTAAGGAACTTTTTTGCGTGTAGTTTAGCAAACTATATAAGCTGCCTGTTGTTAGGTTAGTTGTAGCTGAGTATTATGACAAAAACATAATTCATGTAGACTGATTACTTCTATGCTACAAGAAGTTAATAGTAGGATAAACAAATTTCTGCAAAAAATTACATTTTATTTTTTACGTTACATAAACTCAAGTAGAAATACACATTTAGATGAAAAATAGTATTGCTTGTATAATTAACAACTTTAGTAGAATATGCTGCATGTGCAAACGGCTGATACGCATCAGGCTACTACCTGATACGTGTGGTTTAAGAAAGAATGAAGTTTTGAAGCGAACCAAAGCGAAAATTTAGGTATGGTCAGCATATTATTTTACCAGATTCTAGAGAGACCACATAATTTTTTTGGAACTATGAAAGCTTAAATTGACAAGAAATTTCTGCACTTTCTACAACATATGCGCATTATAATTGTGATGGTTAAATGTTTGTTTATTTAAAGCAGTTGAAAAATGACACCTCCAATTTTTAAAAAAGTGGGTACACCATGTACACGCTACGATTGTGTTTCGTTTGATATAATGTATCTTGATTCAAATCATAGGGATGTTACAATTAGTACCGTAAGTATCTACAAAACTGACGAGCAGTGGAGTTTAGCTCGTTTACAAACCGCTGTATGTAATTGTTTTGTTTTCAACTGCGTATACCAGTAGTGCCATACTACATTTATGTAATATTTAGATTACTAAATATAGATCTTTATGTATTGGTAACCAAAAAGTAATTTTTAAATCACGCGCGCCGGACCAGACCTCACTTAGCTACTGAATAATACAGTCATCTATTCAGTTCCGCTTCGACAGTTTGCTCAGCAAATTCACGTAAATCGTCTAACAAATATTCACGCGTTGTGAACAAAAATGACTAGACGAAATATTGTTATAGCGGGGGAAACTGGTAACAAAAAATTCATGAAAGGATTACAGTGTACATGGCATAGCTATCAAATTATTTTTTTATTGCTTATTATTTAAAGTGTTGGAAAAAGCTCTATCATTAACATGATATGCGGAGCATATGTGGCGGCTACATCTGACGGAGCAACAGGTTGCACTTTAAAACCAGGTATCAAATATCGATAACAAAGCTTTCTCTATGATTTCGTGTGAATGGGTGAGAGCCGTGTTGTACTTTAGCTGTTAAATTTTTCAGTTGGTAATTGATTATATTTTTTGTATTATTGCTTTCAGTATTACTTTGACAACGTCGGGTTAAAATTTGCTGAAGTTTTGTGTGGTTGTTTTACTGACGAGGTGAGTACAAAGAGGCCATTAAAATGCTTTTGTCCTACGACAGAACAAGACAGTCCCTGATCCGAATACTACAATGAAGGACATTTCAGACAAAATCTTGGATAATACGGATTGTTCAAAGCGTACGGAGGTTTTTCGGTAGTTTTTTCAGTTAATTATAATGTTGGAATACGTTAGACAATGTTTCATGCAGTAATATTATCTAACTATTATCATACTATTATGCTAACTATTATAGTCTGTATATTTTAACATTATATTTTGATCCAACACTTCACTTTAAGACAACCGAAATTGTTAAAAATGCATTTTACAACCAGTGGCTCAATCAAAGACATTTTCTTGTAGAGACGCACAGAAAATTTAGGTTCTTACAATTTCAGCATAACCTATAGAGAGGTTTTGATGGTCGCGCATTCGTTGCTAGGAATTCAAGCTGAATTTTCGGATTGACTGTTGGCATTCCCGAATTTTGGTTTAGACTTTCAATAATTCACCCACTATTACCCCTATATCAGAGTAACAACTTAACCACTAACCCAATTCTATCATTGCAATTTGCGTAATTCATTGTAATTTCCTATATTCTGCCAAGCTTGTGTTAAAACTAATAACCGTTGACATCTAACTGGATTAAAACCAGTCAAAGTAGCATGCATTTTTTAAAATACAATACAATTCAACTTATCAATTACTGTAAAGAATGCATTTCCTTCATTGCAACACTACATACATTTAAGCAAACGTGACCTTTCTTACTACCTAAATCTCGTGTTGATTCAGATGGAAAATTTAACTGGAAAACCAAACACATGCATACAAATTATTGACTTTGAATAATATAGTCTTAAGTATATGTAAAGTAATCATTGTGGCAAATTAAGTATATATTTTATCAAATGATTGGTTGATCAACATTTAGCGTATTCACTGTCTTCAAATTTATTCATAAATTTACATTCATTAAACGAATTGATGAGCTTTTAAGGAATGTATTAAACAATTTATTAAATATACGAAAAATTAAAACATATCCGCCGTATTCGTCTTTTTATCTCCATCATTTCATCATTATGCACGAAGGCAGGATTTATTTTTGTATAAAGCAAGGCCAATCATTAACAGATGAGTAAGAGTTATCCGGGAATTAGAGCTGTAAACGTGTACACGAATTTACCCTTAGGAATTTCGTGTCGTGTACAACCAAACACGATATGATTTTTCCGTGTTCGTTTCGTGTACGATATAAACGTGTTGTGTTCGTTTTGTGTTTACCAGAAAACGAAAATAAACGTGTACAAATCGTGTACAGTGCAAATTAGAACAGAACGGGGCTCATTGAGATTAGGTTTACAATGGGTAATTAATTATGTTATTTTAATCAAGATTTTAATGATTTTTACACAAAAAGTTTATTACCGACTGAAAAAATAAGAAAAGTTACCGATTTTGACAATTGATGTAGTTTTGGTTGACATAAGATAAGCTATGTGCGAGCTGAATTCGATAGAATTCATCGTCCAACCCTAGATTTTGAGTAAACCCAAAGTATTTTTTTGCATTCATAGTGTGGCGTGAGCGTTCGGCATGAATAAAAATTTGTCTAGTACACGCGTTTTTCTAAGTGTGTTCGTTTCGTGTTCTGGTATGCCGTGTACAAAACGTTTCGTGTACTGCCAAATTCGTGTCGTGTTCTGTCCAACACGATGTGCACACGACACGGTTTTCAACCGTGTACACGCGTGTACGTGTACACGTTTACAGCTCTACCGGGAATCCTGGGTAGTATCGTTTCATGTTTTATATAAAGGAACTACGAGACGGCAAAATTTGGCAATACAAATGAGAATTATATTTATTTTATTTTGCATCACTGAACAATCAACCTTATGCATTATCAAGGTATTTTGGTACTCCACAATAGACCTTATTTATTTAGTAAACCAACTTTCCGTGCAAAATATGATGGCTTGAAGTTTACCTTATCATAGTTGACAAACCTATTTCATAAAAGAGGACATGTATTATATTAAACGAAATCTTCCTGCACCAGCTCAAATGCAATAGCCCCCAGCTACAACAAAATTTTGTATATTGAAAAATATTGTACGTTCAACTTAAATTTGTAAACTTCGTTTTAAATTAAGTTCCAATAGACGCATTAGACATATGACATTAGTTTGTGGGAATAGATATTTTATTGGAATATATTAATTCAAGGAAACCTAGCCTGCCTAATTTGATTTCTCTTTTTATTTTAATTTCTATTTTTATTTATATTTCTCTTTGTATTTTAATTTCTCTTTTTATTGTAATAACATGTTTTCCTTACTACTCAATATTATCTCAACGCTCCGGTATAAGAGCTGTTGTATATTATATTATTGTTCGTGTGTTTGGCTCTAAACTAGGCTATTTGGCCTCTATATCAGACTATCGGAGCTCTATACCAGGCCATTTGAGATCTAAACCAGACAATTTTGTATTCACAACCTCTTTGGCAGTCTTTGAGATTCAAAGTTTGAAGGCGTATGTGTATGTAATTTACTTTTTAATTGGTATTCATTACCCCTGATGAGGAGCTAAGGAAAGGTCGAAACGTCAAGAATTCTTTGAGATAAAAGTCTTACATACACTCGTTGCATTACCATTATTCTATTTTAAATAAAGTTTGAATAGTTTACTATGCATGGCTTTTCGTAATGAACAAAACAAATAGATCATCCAAGCATACGAAATTCAAAATTTTTGCAATGTTTTCTTTCAGTTTTAGGTCGCGGCGCAAGATATCTCATAGGCTACGTGATCTCAGAATTTGTATCCTGTGTGCGTACTTCATAAGATGTATAAACGTTTGCGTTCAATTGCGTAATAGTGACAGAAAAGATGATTAACGAGCAGTGGGATTTGTCACATGCTCTTTACTGCACTGTTGAAACTCATATCATTTTACAATCCTGTGACCTAAATACGCAAATAAATACAGAAAATTCCCACGGTGACGCAATTACAACTGCATGTAAACACTTCACAAACCTTTGATAAATTTAAAACGTTTTCCTTGTTTTTGTAATAAAGCCAATGAGTAAAAATTAAGTGTGTGAAACACCTCTATCCTTGATTTCCAATTAAACATGTCCTTTAACCGATGGTTGCTAACTTAGCAATACATAGCATGACATGCGATGACATGAAAAGCTCATTTTGTCTGACACTTTGCACACGGAAATAATTTTTTTGATCACATAATCGTACTAAGCCTTGTCCAAGTCGCAGTAAAAACGTGTGATTTTAGTTCTCAAGTCCGGATGCAAAATGTCATAAGAGACCTCATATCCACTTATATAGGTCTGAACGTCACAAACAAAAATGATAAATCACCTATTGTGTTTGGCAACGATCCTAATTACCACAAATGGTTTGACATAATTTATCAATCAACATCGTATTTGAGTAACGATGCGCCTATTGCGGTATCTGCAAACCAATCCTCGTTTATGAAATATTAATGCCATTGTGGTTTTAGAAGACATCGGAAATGATTCAAAGGTTTCTAACATATGTATTAAATGTCAGGTGTTCTAAGAAAATCCCAACTATGTTTAAAAACATTCATAGAAAAACGTTGTTGAAAAGCATTTCAAAGGATTTAAAGAACTATTAGTGTGTTCCACTGGTTTCGACAAAAGCCAGCAGCCCTCCAACGGAATTCGTAAAATCCTTTCAAACCTATATACCATTTTGAGGGAATTACAGTTTCGTAATATTCGCTACATAATAATCAAAATTAACAATTCCAATGGTAGTCATCAAAAGTTACTGCTGCTAGACGAATAAAAAATACCTGGTTTTAACATATCACCCAACCACATTTAACCTTGGGTATACGTAGGCAACAATCGTTGTAGTTTGAATAATTTATGAAGTACATGCACTGGTAGGAAACCGTTTCGCATTGTAAAAATGATTTGTATTCTTAACAAACAAACTTGATAATAAAATGGACAAATGAATGGGCATGGGCATCTACAATAGCATTTTTGCTGAAGCAGCTAGCCAATCATTTAAGATATTATAGTAACATATTCTTTTCAGTTTGACGCACTACCTTGTGACCGTGTCACCTCTAGACATTGTGCTGCGCAAAAATGCTTTAATTACATAACCATGCGTCAGCATTTCATTTATGTCAAGTAATTTAAATTATGTTTCGCAAAACAATAACATCTTCAAATGCTTAACGTTAAAAACATTTTTGAACCTTGCACCAGTTGCCAGCTTCACGCTCAACTCAAGGCATTAACTTGGCAATGCAAAGGATCACATGAACATCTGACATCTCAACTATTTTACGAAATTTCAGCACACATAAATATACGCTGGTAATTCCAAAGTAAGCATGCTGTGAAAATGTTCTTCAACTCCGGATGTTAATTGTCATGAGACATTATCATCAAACATTTGAATACACCAGGGCCAACATGACAAAAAATGATGAATTGCCAATTGTATTTGCACGCGTCCCAGATCACACCACCAGATTTTTTTTATCATTTAGTTGTTTACTTGGGGTTTTTGTCCACACACGTCAAACTTGTACAGAGCTTACGTAAAAAACGATTTAAATCCCCTAACTGTCATTTCTTCAAACTCGTTTTTATGCAAAAATATAGCTAAGTACACCAAGCAAACAAATAATATTTTTTGCTTGTATTTGTTTGGGTGCTTGATTGTATTCGATTTGCTTAACCTCTATACCCAGAAATAATGTGTATATTTAAAGATATGCATAGATATGATAAGATAAGATTAGAAAAACCTTGAACTGGCTAGGCTGTCGAATTAGCAATCGTTTCTAAATACGTCATTGGAATTTACAAAATTTAGCTAACGATGCGCATGATATAAAGTGGAATACTAAAGAAGAATGCTACAAAACTTAATACATCATATTTTGTGTAGCTTGAAAGTACTTAATTTATGCGTTTAAGTAATTTGGTTTGCTTGCTTTTGCGGAATAAATATTCTCCACTAAGCTTATTCAAAAACCATCAAATTTTTATACGTATAACATCCAAAATGTTTAACAAACAATTTTTAATTCTCTCACTTTGTTCCGCTTTGGAAAAAGCAGTTTCTAAGCAGCTGATTGCTGATGCTAAATTGAAATATACCACCCAATTGGCAAAATGTACAATGGGTTTTCTTTTTCAGCCTGAAAACTTCTAGAGATACAGTCCTGCCTTCTTTTGCTTTTACCCACACAATCTCCAGTTTTAGTACAAAAAATAATTGGTGATAATTTGCTTAGGAGGCAGAATAGTTTGAAAGTCTGGATGACACAAGCGTAGGGCCAGGTTTTATTTCCTTGCACATTAACCTACGATTGGCTTGGATTGGATTGATTGGAAGAGCATATAATTTTTACATAGCGAATACCTCCTGGGATTGCCCGGAAAAGTTGAAGCCAGTCAAGGGGCAATTTATGGGTAATAAAAATCCTGCACGCATTAATTTCTAACTCCACGCTTACATGTGCAGGCGTAGATGATGTTACTATTACAATAAACATGCTTTCATTGATTTGAGTACGCTAACATAAGAATTCTAGTTTTAAGTTTTAGATGCGTAGATTAGTTTTAGATGGTTTTAGTTTTCGAGCATCCAACTTTTGGTTTTCAATCGCTACATTTAATCGGGGCGTTAAGCGCCGTGTAGCTTATTTACTCCGTAAAAGTCTGGTTATTCTCAATTTGTAACGAAAACATTTTTACAGATTGGTTATCAAGTCAAAAGCCATAAAAAATCGTTAGACAAGTCAAAAATGTATATATTCAGCAAGCCACAAAAAAATTTAGCTTGGTTTTTAATCTCAAATTCCCATAATTAAAATTATCGAAAAAGGCGAACACACCAAAAGCAAAAGTTTAGCAGGTCGTCTGTCCAGTATTTTCCCACTCTCTGTCTCCACATATTTTTAGATGTTCACATAGATAACGGGGTTACTAAAGCCGGATACATGCAAGCATACTAAAACAATTGACTTTTTTTTATTTTTTTGCATGTTTAGCTGTTTTATTCAAAAAATAAAATTTCATTTGCAAAAATGAACAATGTTGTTTTCGATTTTTAGCTGGATTTTACACAATCCTTGTACATGCATTTCTAACGTGCGTGGGCATCAGTTGGGTGTACACAACGGAACGACGTAAAACCTGGTGACCTGGTGATCTGGAGCGAGTGCAAATACAACAGGTAATTCATCATGTCCTGTCATTTAGGCCCTGGTGTACTCATATGATGGATTTCTCTCATGACAAGTAACATCCGGAGTTTGATAAACACTTTGACTACATATTTACTCTGGAGTTACCACAAAGCGTATTTCGGTGCGCAAAACTGTCATAAACATATTGAGATGTTCATGTGATCGCTTGCATTGTCAAGTAAAAACCTTGAGCTGAAAGTTAAGTTGGTAACTGGTGCAAGGTTCAAAAATGTTTTTAACGTTAAGCATTTGAAGATGTTATTGTTATGTGTGACATAATTTAAAAAGTTCGATGTTGACGTACGTAGAGTTAATATATTTTTTGAGCAGCTCATTGTCTATAATTTAAAAGTAGTTGCGATGACCAGGTTTAGCGTCATACTCAACAAAGTATGTTATTTGCTTGCTGTATGTACAGAGATGCTACCTAAGATGTAGTGTGTTTGTCTTCCTTTTTTTCACCCAGACAAACGCAACTGCGAGTATTGTATGTGATTATATTATATTGCACGTTTATTAAAATCCCATATTTTCAAGATTTGACTTTTAGTTTTGAAAGCTACAAATGTATTTGAATGGATACATTAGGCAAAAAAACCTTGATTATGACAAAATAAAAACGTTCTGATACCTACACAATTTTGCTGAATACCCCTATCAGGTTTTTTGAATCCTCTGTAGTACTCCTGGCCTTCTTTAAAACTAAATTAAACTTTACCTAAGTTTTTCAAACAAGTCATCCATGTCAAGAAACGAAATTGCAAAACAATGTTCGTCTAGAATAATTATATGTTATGAAACACTATATAATAGAATTTCATTAACAAAGCCGACAAAGTGAGATTTAAAAACTTTGAAAATTGTAATAGTCTCAGTACAGGAGTTTTTCATTATTTCTATTTAGGTGGTCCTAATAAAGATCCTAGGGGTGGTTAAAATCACAAAATTTGTTTTTAAAAAATCCCATTCGAAAATCGTAAAAATTGTAAAAAAATTTATATAGTTTTTTTTTCAATATTTAGAAACATTCAGCATTTATATTTTGAAATCTTCTAAAACGCTTTAGGCTTCCTTTAAAGCGTAAAAAATTTATTAATCTTTTATACATGAACTAGAAGCGTGTATGCATAAATGGCAGTACGTGACTTGAACCACATTGTCCGTTGCACGCATTCTTTCTGCATTTACGTATTACAAGTCTGCTCATCATTATTACTGAATGATGACAAATCAGGTGGTGTGATCTGGAGCATGTGCCAAACACAATAGGTGATCCATCATTTTTGTAAAAGTTGCTGTATAATATAGTCAATGCTTAGTACTCAAATAATTGCATTAAATGTAATTTATGACAATTTACATCCGGACTTGGACAGATACATTTAAACATTTTCCCTGTCACATTACCCTGCACTGCACCTTGTAAACACAATGTAGTTTTCCGTGTGCAAACCTGTCAAAAATAATTAAAGTTTCATGTTATTGCTTGCGTTGTCAAATATCAACCTTCAGTTAAAAAATATTTGTTCAATGAGTTCAGGGATGAATGTATCTTAAGTGTATTGTTTACGATATGGCTTCGGTGGATAACAAGGAAAAACACTAGTAAAAATAGCACTGTGGGAATCCTGTGTATTTAGAGCTTTGTTTTTTAGTTCAGTAGGTCACATGATTGGTTAGCAAGGGAAAACCCAAGAACGAGTGACAAATCATATAGTTTATTTATCAAATTTGTTGTCACTATCACAAAACGGATACAGAACATATAAAATGTTCACGTAAGATACATAGTTTGTGCTTAGGCACAACCCAATTTTTATAATTATTTTGCAAACAAGGAATTAGCATGTATGGCATGATTTACGTAAAAGGAAATTTCTTGCTGAAAGGTGTTAACATACAGTTTAAGTTCGCGGAAAAAAATTTATACAAAAGCCAAAAGCCCTCATACGTAATAGGACATGGATTAGTAAAAAGATTAACTCACATTTAAATACCATTTTTCTTGTTTAGAGCACGTTTTTGCTGCGCTCGAGCTTATCTTGCTAGGCCAAGAAAACAAAGTTGACTGACACAAAGACAGACAAGCACACCACGCACTTATAACCATCTTTGCTGACGCAACAAGCTAATGATGATTTTTTTACAAATTTTTGTTGGTTTGAGCTGACTAGTATGTACCAAAACGCATGGCTTATTTTCACCTTGGTGATACTCCACCACCACCAAGATACTCCAGCTTGGTAATTCCTTGCATCCTACAATTGCTCAACGCTCAACGGTGCGTCCCCTGATATTTTTCCACTGCCAAAACAAAATTTCAATTATTGAATGGAACGAATGTTTTGTTTTTAGATTTTGACAAGTACTTGCCTTATTGGCATGTCAGCGTACACATTAAAAATCTCAAACACAATATAAATTACAAGAATCCGTTTCAACTAACTACATGAATTTTGAAGATGCATCTCTCGAAATAAAATTTCCGCTTGCTGCTGATTTACTTTAGTTTTGTTTGAATGAAACCATGGATTTTTTTCAACGGGATCACTCAAACGCAGCACGTAAAAACGACGAGATATAATTAGGAATCTAAAATCGGAAACCCGTGTGTTTGAAATGTCCCTTTATGTTGTCTTGGTACGCAACAGCATTTATTTATACAAATACATGTCATTTGTTTTTTAACTTGTAGTTTTGTTAGTTACGTTACGTAAGTTATGTATATACGCGAATACTACCTAAAATTACGTAGGTTGTTATGATCTTAGATTTGATTTGCTGTCGCATCAGTTTTTTTTATGTAGCAACACCAGAAATTAACTTTATATTGCTTATGCTGGCAGTTTAATCAACTTTGCTCTGTGTTAACAATGTTATTACAAGTTTGGTACGCCATTACTCGAATTTCTAAAAATCATATCTGTTTTGGTAGTTCTACAGATACCGGCTGTCTATTAGCAAACATTTAGTTTTTATATAGGAAAAAATTTCAATTGGGCGTTAACTAACAATCAAAATCTAGATTATTAATTTCATAAACATTCCAAAAATAACTAAACCCTCTACGACAAGCACGTTTATTTTGATAATTTGCTTTTTTTAACAATTTTGTGGACATATCCTATCCATCCTAAGATAAATAAAATTAAGTGCACAAAACCTTATTTGAATGATAAATTTCATGCCGATGACATTTGGAAATTTAAAAGACCCATTTATGACCACTGATGAAAACCTGTTGTCAGAGTATTACCGGGATAAATTATGTGTTGTGCGTGACTTGCCAAACTGATAATGTTATGCTATAATATTTTATTGCTGGTTTTTTGCACACCAAATTGGAAAGCGTATAGACAATACATCGTATCGATATACACAATGCAAGTTGGTTTGACAAGTTGGTTCAAGCAAACCGCTGCAAAATTATGGAACTATTTTGCCAGATTCTTTAAATTGAGTCAATTGTCATTACATAAGGAAATGACTGAGGCTGTAGAGAAAGCGTATGGAAAAAACAAAGAAGCGGCAAAAGCTTTTGCAAACAGCGTTATAGAGGAAGCGGAACGAATGTAAATGTATTGGTTTAATGAAAACAAAATAATGCTGGTAACTCATATTTACAGTTATTTGAAAGTCTGTAAATGTCAATAAAAAATAAACTGAGATTTACCATTAAACTTTTATGTTATGTTTTATCTCATAATTGTAAGCAACTTACGTTTGGTGCTTATTGCTTAAGTAACTCCGGTCCATTCATACTATACTGCACTGACGAAGTATTTAAGCATCGTATTCAGTCTATGGCCAGGCAATAATTCTTGTCTGCAGACTAAAGCTTCAAGCGATTGATAAATTATTAACAATGAAAAGAATTGATAATTGCCGAGATATACACAATTAAGCTGTTCATAAAGTAGTTTTATCATAATAATCTGCTTACTTATATTGCAGTTCCATCCTACCGTTTTTTACATTTAAGGTGAATTATTTCATCCCTTAATTAATATTTACTCTCACTGCTGCAAAAACAAGGTTAATCTTGCTTGTCATTGACAAGTTGTAACTTAATCCATGCCAATGATTCTTAACTTCACCTCCTTTGTTCACTTCTATTTAATTTTTTTATATAATTTTTTTTCAAAGAAGCCTGGCATAAACTTTTTTTCTTATGTTCATATTATTGGTAGCACAAGTAGAGGTATTTTCGTTTATAGATTTAGGTCATTGGATGAAATGTGTAAGAAGTTATGATGTCATCCTTACAGTGACTTTGTTGCTACTCTAAGACTTTACATATAAGTTATAAATATGATATAAGTTTACCCAAGACTTGGGTCCCAAGTGTATCTGACACAAAGTATCTTAGATTTCCAACAAACACTTAATCACAATGTTAGTATGAAAGCACGAAGATATCTCGCAGAGAAAAGCCACTACGAAAAAATCCCCCGGAGAAAAGCCACATACGAAGAAAGCGCCCTACAAAAACAACCACGTGCAAAGTTAACCACCGGTGAAAAAAGCCCCCAGTAAAAAACACCTACGAAGTAAACCAATAACGATACAAGCACTTTTTTAAAGTTTACAAGTAATAAATCAAATTTCACAAACCAAAATATACAGTTATAATACAACTTCTACATTGTTTTTATATGTAATCTCAGAGAGAAGATTACAGCGTAGTTTTCATAGAGCCCAACACAAAACAAAAGTTGTTATCTACAGTAAACTTTCAGTTTTTTTAAAAAGCTAACATTAGAAAACCCAACTTGTGGTTTTCATAAAAATCTTAAACTTGCACATTACTAATTATGATTTTTGGTAATTCCTATTTCCTATTCATACTTCTCATAATTGAGCATGCGCACGTACCTTAATACTTACTGCTCAGTGAGCAATGCTCACTATCAGCTACTTCATATCATAAAAAGTTATTGTTGCATGGATGTGAACTTATGACTTTTAGTATGCATACGTTTAGCTTGACTTCAAAATGGTAGCTTTATAGCCAACAAAGTTAGTGTAGTGTGCGCTAAATTACAGTAGATAAGGAAAAGGGCCATATTCATAACCTTATGGTGAGTGGGCTAACGATGCTCCGCGTATACACATACACCATTCGATAGCTCTTGAGGAGCTTATCAAAAGTGTTGCTGGGCACAACCCCAAAAAACGTGATCCATTGGCACTTATGCGTAAGTGAAGTTCGGAGTTTTACATACAAACCCTATGGTACAATTTTTTAGCGAAAATAAAAAACTCAGAATACAGATAGAAATGCCTATAAATCGATAGATTATGGCTTTATGAACAATATTTACACAGGCCCTTCAATGTTACAATATTATAGGAGCACAACCGATAAGTTGATCCTAATCGTTCAAACACCTATGTACAGGTGCCGTTTACTGGTTTACGAATCACATGTAAAACTCCAGTAAAACATTAAAGGGTCTGTGTAAATATTGTTCATAAAGCCATAATCTGTCGATTTATAGGCATTTCTATCTGTATTCAGAGTTTTTTATTTTCGCTAAAAAATTGTACCATAGGGTTTGTATGTAAAACTCCGAACTTCACTTAGGCATAAGTGCCAATGGATCACGTTTTTTGGAGTTGTGCCCAGCAACACTTTTGATAAGCTATTATTTTCGTAGAGGGCTTCCTTCGTAGGTGGTTTTTTTCCGGGGAATTTTTTCGGAGTGGCTTTTTTCCAGGACCCCCTTCACGGACCCACTAAGTAATCATGATACACCTAGTTTTGGTTGAATTTTTAAAAAGTATGTAGTGCAGCCAGCAGAATAAGATAACGCTTATCAGTTATTTATTCAACCAAATTTTGTATCGCAGATTTGCATATATACCCACACTTTTGTGGTGGGATATTTAGTGCTGAAACATCGTCTTCCGAACCAACACATTCTGCTCCCGACTTTGTACTTGTGTAGAAGTTAAATACGACCATGAAGCGTAATATTGTTGTGCTTGGGGATACAGGTATATACAGGGATAAACAATTTTCTCTGTAACCAGATCACACTTCAATAATGTAAAGTAAAAATATTTTAATAATACTATCCAGGTTCTGGAAAAAGTTCCCTGATAAACATGCTCATGGGTAAAGACGTTGCAGCCACTTCTAGCAGAGCCTTGGGTTGTACGTTTCAGTCAGAAGCGTACAATGATGGATTTGGCAACAAGATTTTTGATACCGTAGGTTTAAATGAACCTAAGCAAGGAAAAGTTCCAGCCAAGGAAGCATACGAATGTCTGAAACGCCTCCTGAGTTCGTTGAGGTCTGGGGTAAACCTGATTATATTCGTGCTTCGTAAAGGACGAATTACGGATACAGCGGCTAAAAATTACAAAATGTTTGCTCGTGGAATCTGTCAAGGAAGGGTACCGGTACTGCTGGCAATTTCTGGGTGTGAAGCCGATTTAAATGAGGGCGCCTGGTACATTGAAAATAAGGTAAACAAAATATTAAATAAACAAATTCATAATAAAATTATAAAGCAAATCTAAACTCAAATTATGTAATATAGGAAATTTTTGCAAGAAATGGAATGAAGTTTGATGAGGTTGTTAGTGGATGTTTTAAGGAGCCTACCAATGTAACTAACAAGGCTTTGAGAGAGGAAATCTTGGTATCATACACGCGCACTAGAGATCAGCTACAACGTTTGATACAAAGTGGCAAATATGATCAGTCAATTTCATTTGGAAGCTTTATGCAGTGGATACAAATGATATGGAAAGATATTTTTGAAGATTTCTCTGCCGGTCACAGTGGCTCGGACCAGCTTGAACCTTTTAATATGGTAACAGACAACGAGCAAACTATCAATAAACAAGAGTATGCAAATTCCACCATGCAGTCAAAAACAAAGAATTTTGGAAAATTGCAACGCACAATAATTGTCTTTGGTGACAATGGTATGAATGTTAACAGTATACACAACTTTTACACAATTTTTACACACTGACGCATTTGTAAATATTTGTTTGTTCACTTGTCAGTCGCAAATGATTTTTAATATTATTATCTATTGTGTAGGTACTGGGAAAAGTTCCTTGAAAACGATGCTGCAACAACATGATGATGGAGTTGACAACCAAATTCATTTAATGGATGCAAACGAAGATTTTAACAGTCTCCAGAAGAAGGTGCTGTCAATGCAATCTGGTGTTAACCTGATTCTGTTCGTAGTTAAGAAAGGATGTACTACGGAGAGAATGGAAAGGAACTATAAAATGATCAACGGGATCTGCCAAAAGAAGGTTCCTGTGCTTTTAGCAGTTTCCGGGTGTGAGACAGATAAACGTGAGGACAATTGGTATAATAATAAGAAGGTAAGAAATTCAATGTTTCTAAGCGTAATCTGTTCCGATAATAAATTCAGTTATTGTAATATAGGATGAATTTGCCAAAAAAGGGATGAAATTTGATGCGGATGTCAGTGGATGTTTTAAGCAGCCTAACAGTGTAACTAACGAAGCGCTAAAAAAGGAAATTTGGGGATCGTACATACGTACTCAAAACACGCTAGCAGGGTGGTTACAGAGCGGCAAATATGACAACCCCCATTCAATTGGAGGCTTTGTACAGTAGTTAAAATGGTAACACGATATATTTTTAAAGAGTTGGTTATCGGGTCATTTCTTTCAAACCATGTATTCAGTAGTTAGTCAAATTCATGGTCCAGTTAAACATAGAATAGTTATTTGCCCTACGTGCTCCCAAATAGTTTTCTACAGACGGTTAGCTTATCAAATAATTAGTTTCAGACTGAATGGCGCATTATGTACATGTTCTTTTTACCTGTTTTGACCTCTATCTTATAATCTCCCAAAAACTGTTTCCCAAATTGATCGAACTAAATGACCTTAGACATCATCATGCAGTTTTCCTCCATACAAACTACTAGACAGTGTAACACATAGTTGGACACCATGATTCACCACATATGCTAATCTACAAAAGTCTAAACACTAGATTACCCCACTTGTGCTGGTTACTTTAAACATGCGTAGTAAACCAATAAAAGGTGCTTACTGTTGTGGTTGCATATGTACATATAAAATTTCATACAAATATTTAAAAGTTTAATAGGTATTCAGGCAGACAGAAGGGCGAAAAGACAGAAAACAGACAGACGGACGGACAGACAGACTTGAAAGATTTGTTGTGCTGTATTTGAATTATTTGTGGAGCCACCTAACGGTGAATTTGCACTGCTTTAATTGCCAAAGAATTTTTGATGCGACTAAAGCGTCGAAAAACAATTCAACTTGAAAGTGTTTGTTTAAAACTTGACAGCGCCATAGATTTTGAATATTTTCTTCATATTTCAAAATATCAATTCAATGAACCTGGAGGTTATTAAGTATCTGGAATTGCAGCATGTTTGGAACGATAATATTGAATAAATGACTACACAAAATTGCAACTAACCACCAAACCAAACGTTCAAACTAAAATTCATCTTAACCTCTTCCTTGTCGTTCCATGTCACAAAACTCTCATAAAATTCCGAGTGCTGCAACCATGATTCAGATTTCTCATTAACTGCAAACACTTTTATCACTCATACAATCCCGGACTGTATGGCAATTTATATTTTGCACAAGTATAGAGAACAGATTTGCAAGTAATGACAAAAGTGACGCTACATATGCCTATATTTCACGAGCTATGTTCGAATTGTCAATTTGTGAGGATCAAAGTTGTAACGATGCGTGGCAGTTTCCTGAAAATAGCTGGATCCAAATTTGTCTGGTACTCACAAGGTACGCAATTTGACTGTTAATCGCAAATAATGATGCAATATATCACATCGTTTTTAGCTTTTTTGATAGATTCCAAATCTGGTTTCAGTTTGGTGTAAAATGCATGCTTGGAATTTTAATTAATTAATTACTAATCCTAATTAATGTGAGAAAACGCGCAAATGGCATTCTACCGATGCTACTTCTATTACACACACAACACAAAAATAATGCACAAGTGTAACATCACAGTGCCAGGTACGTGGCTTATCTTACGGACCCAAGCCTACGCCCCCAACTATCAATTAGTCAATTACGCAACAGCCCGAATCTCAAAGGACAGATTTTCATAAGCATCTATGTCATGTACTCATACCAAATCCCTTGTCCTTTGCGATCTCGGATCAAATCAGAAGTTCAGGTTCCAATTTCCCAAAGGGTTGAAATAGCAATGGATACGAAATCAGGATTCTAAAGGTCAAGCTAGTGTGTGATAGATGATAGGTATTTCTCGACTTAACTGATGATTCGATGCGTGCTCAAATTTAATCAGTTCATATTCAGTTCAGTGTTCACGAGTTGGCTGATGAACTGTGATCGGGTTCGCACTTCATATATCATGAGCCCATTTCGCATAAAAATTGTTTCTCATGCACACAACACATTTTATTGAATTTAATGGTTCATTAACTATGATTCAGAACTTTATTATCATTCAACGTGATATGCACAATGGTCTATTAACCAATAACAACATTTTAGCTTGTAATGTTTCCTCAGAAATTTATATACAAAATATTTCTCCTCGAGATTCCCAACTTCCTGTCACTAGTCTACTTGCTACTTGGTAGCTCTCTACTTGCCAACTAACCTTGCTCTCCCATAAGCTTAACATTGCTCCTGTGCTTTTCCTATGGAGCCCACGTCTCCTCTTCCTCGCCAAAGCCCCAAATCAAACCCTGGCTCTAACTCTATGCTTCACTCTCAGGTCTCTCTGAGACCCCCATTCCTATCAACAGCACACGTAGTTTGGGCATTGTTTTTGTGTTTTGTGTGTAGAGGAAGGAGCTCTTGAGGGATGATGCTGGGGTCAATCGCGTGTTTTTGTTCGTTAACGGTAAATACTAAATAAATGAATAATTATTAGCTCGCTGCTTCTGCAGGAGAGCTTATTAAAGGATCTTGTCCGTGTGTCTGTGTGCCCGTGTGTCTAGGCTCTTAGGGGTCAAAATCTGACTGTTTGGTGTCAAAATAGGATCTAAATTAGGCTAAATGGGGTGTGACCCAGGCTTGATGGGGTCTGAAATGGGCTAAATGGGGTCTTAATTTGGCTAAATCTGGTCAAATTCAGGCTATATGGAGTCTAAATTAGGTTAAAGCGGGTCTATGCATTATTTTGTATTTTTGTTGTAGCATTTTTTTCACAGCACACACTCGTGGCCGTTAGCAGCAAGCATTTTGAATGGCTTCCCATCAACTGGTTTAAATTCCAAATTTTACACTTTTTACACCAAACTGAAACCAGATTTGGAATTGACGACTCAAAATGCTGATTATGATTTTACATATCGCATCTTTATATACGATTAGCAGTCGAATAACATACCTTGTCAGTGGTAATAAGCTCAATAAGAATCACTGACTACCGATACTTGCAATGGGAGAAACTAACCTGTTCCGGTTACAGAGTATCAGTTTGGTCAGGGGAAATAACTTACGAGTGTAAGGAAAGTTGTAAGGGATGTTAGGAAGTTAATTCCGGCTACCAAATCATCATTAAAACTTTATTTTTCATAGGTTTGGTCTTTCAACATTTCAACTAACTACGGAATAAGAAGTGTTCTATGCATCAAACAGAGCTGACCTGCTATATTGCACAAAAGCCACATTGACCTTTTAAATCAAACAAGCAACAAAAAGTCACTAAAAATTGTTGTTCAAAATATTATTCTATTAATTACATACGTATATCAAATTACTTAAATGTTATTGAATTTCAGTTGACGAATAAAAGTCTCGTCTAGAACAAAAAAAATTAAATTCGAGGCGTGCATTTCATCTTACAAGCTTACGGTCCTTATTTTTTTGAACAGTCATACGGTTGCCCCACATCACAGGAAATAGCCAAACAATATAATGATAACAGAAATTTGTGCATTGTTGTATAAGAAATACGCTTCAGTTTACTACACGACTACTACCAAGTGCATTATTCATCTTTTAAATTTTATATACCTACATACCTAGTATGCATTTATAATTCAAATATTGAACCTACCAAGGGATGTCGCAATTTTTAACCATTTATGTGGTATGGAATACAAATCAAGTGGATTAAACATTTTTTTTAATTTTCAAAGATTTACAATACGTCATGAATAGCAAAAGCGTAATTTTGTAACCTTAATATATGAGGTTTACTGTGTAAGACCGTAAGAGTGTGGTTTTAGATAACGCTTCTAATTGCGCCATATATATCAATTCTATAACCCAAAGCTGCATCTAAAACGTGTTTTGCAGTACGGGATTTACAGATTGACAGTCTGTCAATCTCCTAATGACAGACGATTGCTTTGCAAGTTACCGATAATTAAGGCTCACCATTAGCATATAACGCACAAATGGCATAATGAAGCCTAAAGCTATGAATAGCCAGAAATTTACTAACTAGACCATAATTTGAACCCATTTTCGAAAATTTTTGTACTCCGAAAAAGCATAAAAAGCATAAAAAGCACAATAGATTTCCAAAAGCATAATATATTTTAAAATAGCATAAAAAGCATAATTTCACCCATTTTGTACAAAAAAATAAAACTCTATGTAATAAAACCTGCATTTCACAGTCGTTTTGCATTTATCTTGCCAACTTCCAAATGTTTGTAATACATACTCCGTTCGACGCCGTCGCTTTTCTAGCAGATTCTAGTACAGATTTCACTGGAGCATACATTTCTACTCTACAAGGCTTGGTAACAATCATTATCATCTGCATCGATAGCTAATATTTTGATTGAGCATTTATTTATTAGAAAAAGTTAAAACTCTGAAATGGGGAATAATAAGTTATTGGACAAACGGGTGCTGGATTTCCAAAATCAAGGTTTGATTAAAAAAGGGGAAACTCTGTTCTGCACATTGTGTTCCACCACGGTTGATCACTTGAAGGCGTCAGTAGTTAAGAACCACATTAAGTCAATCACGCACGAAAGACGTAAACGTAAGGAAATTGATAACTTTTTTTTACATAAGATTACTTCATTTCTCATTTGCATTTTGCATAACAAACTAACTTTTATTTTAAAACTTAAATTTTAAAATCGTCATTTTAGAAGCCTCGGAACAGCAACCAAGTCTAAAAGAAACGCTGGAAAGCAATGTGCAAAAGAAGACTGTTTGGTCCGCTATGGTAAGCGCATTCGTTGCAGCAGGAACTCCATTGCACATTTTTGCGAAACCGAGCGTAAAGAGCTGGATTACCGGAAATGTGAAGCAAGGACATTCACTTCCGTCGGAAACTACTCTTCGTCGCTATCTAGTTGACGAAGGAAAGGGAGACTTGGATAAAACCGTTTCTTTGTGTGCAGGCAAAGATGTTATTTTGATTGTTGACGAAACCCAGGATTTATTAAATCGGAAAGTTGCAAACTTACTGGTTGCTCCAGCGGAACTGAAAACTTGTTTCCGCCTTCTCCACACGGAAATTCTTAAAAAGTGCAACGCCCAGAATATTATTCAGCTTATAATTAATGGTCTTCATATTGGAAAAATACCAATCAACAATGTCATTGCTATTGTCTCCGACAACGCAAAGTATATGATTTCAGCAGGTAATCTTTTTCAAGGAATGAATTCCCGTGCTATCCACACAACCTGTTGGGCGCATGTGTTACATTTAGTTTCAGAAGAAATTCGAAACTCGTTGGAACTCGCAGACACGTTAATTGCAAAAGTTAAAGCGTGCTTAGTCAAAGCTCCTAATCGACGCGCTGAATTACTCGACGTTCTCCAGGAATGCGGTGCGGAACAAAAGTTGCCCCCGACCCCTGTGATTACTAGGTGGACAACTTGGCTAGAAACTGGATGATATCATTTCAGGAACTTCGAAGCGATTAAGAAATGGATTATTCAGACACCTGCGGATAGTGAATCAGTAAAAAAACTAAAAGTTCTTATTTTGGACACCAAATTGTACAACGAGCTGGAAACAATCTCCGTTATCTATGAAAGTTTATCATGCGCTATTAAGATTTTAGAAGGGAATAATCCAAGTTCAGATGCTATGTTTCAGCTCGAACTGATTAGAGGGTTTCTAGAATCGTATCCTTCTCTGGAGCCGGGCTTGGTGAAACTACTTGAATACCTCACTACAAAACATCCATGTGTTGATTTTTGGAACGATGTGCAGTATTTTGATCCGAGGAAACAGTGGAAATTCCAAGAAAATACAGACATTCCTGATAGTTTGAAACGGTTCAGTCTATGCCCTATTCCACGAGTAGAAATATTAACTTACAAGAACATTTGTAAGGATTTTGTAGCTGAAAAGGAATTCACCCCTTTCCGTTTCTGGACAAACTTCTCCAGAGAGCTTCCTGAACTTTCACAGCTAGCAACAAAACTGCTAGTGATTCCTGCATCCAGTGCTGAAGTGGAAAGGTCATTTTCCCATCTAAATCGCATTATGACTCCTATGCGATCATCGCTAACTGAGGAAAATCTTGGTATTCATTTGAGGATTCAATTTAATAATCGTGAGCACGGACAAGACAGCGAAGCAGAACTGAAAATGTGTGATGATGAATAATCAATAATCTCTAACACTCTTTACATTGTTTAGCTAAGTACAAGTTTTGGTTTGTTATGCATTTCATAGTGAAATACATCTTTTTTAACAATAAACTTAACTGTAATGTTCATTTTTAACAAAAGCATAGAAAGCATAAATTGGAATGTAAAAAGCATAATATTTTGCCTAAAAAAAGCATAAAATGGTGAGCCTTACCGATAATGCATACAGATTACGTACTACGTTTGAATGATTTTTCACTGATTTTTGGACCCAAATCAACTATGTCCTAATTTAAAATTGAAACGTAAACAATATTTTGTTGAAACGTAAATTCATCGACAAGTATATATTAGAGCAAATAGTGCCAATGCTACACAGCTACAAACCAAAACAAAAACAGTGCCTCTGTGCATTCGAGCATATACATTATTGAATCCCTAAATTTACGAACCCATCAAATTTAGCTGTAAAAGGAAATTAAAGCATTTTGGCAGTTTTTGCGTATTTTGTTTCAAAGAATTGATACGACTCCATAAAGCGACCTAAAAAGCCATATCACCAATGCGTCGGAGATGCTTATATGCTTAAAGAATAGATTATGCAAAACACTTACTATACAGGGGATTTTCTAAGGGTTATGAATTATGAAAAGCCATAGACAAATACTGAGTGAATGACGCATAAATTCGGGCAGTGATTCGTGTGTTTGGCTCTGAACCAGGCTATTTGACATCTAAATCAGACTATCGGAGCTATATACCAGTCCATTTGAGATCTAAACCAGACAATTTTATATTCACAACCTCTCTGGCAATCTTTTTAATTGGTATTCATTACCCCTGATGAGGATCTAAGGAAATGTCGAAACGTCAAAAATTCTTTGAGATAAAAGTCCTAATTACACTCGTTGCATTACCGTTATTCTATTTTAAATAAAGTTTAAATAGTCGACTATGCATGACTTTTCCAAATGAACAAAACAAATAGATCATCCAAGCATACGAAATTATAAATTTTTGCAATCTTTTCTTTCAGTTTTAGGTCGCGGCGCGAGATATCTCATTGGCTACGTGATCTCAAAACTTGTATCCTGTGTGCGTACTTCTTAAGATGTATAAACGCTTGCGTTCAATTGCGTGACAGTGACCGAAAAGATGATTAACGAGCAGTGGGATTTGTCACATGCTCTTTACTGCATTGTTGAAACTCATATCATTTTACAATCCTGTGACCTAAATACGCAAATAAATACAGACAATTCCCACAGTGACGCAATTACAACTGCATGTAAACACTTCACAAACCTTTGATAAATTTAAAATGTTTTTCCTGTTATTTAAAAAAGCCAAAGAGTAAAAATTAAATTAAATGTCTAAAATGCATCCATCCTTGATTTCCAATTAAATATGTCCATTCACTGAAGGCTGCTAACGTAACAATACATGACATGACATGATGACATGTGATAACATGAAAAGCTAATTATGTCTGACAGTTTGCACACGGAAATAATTTTTTTGTTCACAGAGTCACACTAAGCGTAGTGCAAAGTCGCAGTGATACGTGTGAATATATTTCTCAATTCTGGATGCAAAATGTCATATGATACATACTATGCACTTATTTAAGCCGGAGCGTCACAAACAAAAATGATTAATTACCTATTGTGTTTGGCACGCGCTCCTAGGCACAACACCTGGTTTGGCATAATTTACCAATCGACATCGTATTTGAGTAACGATGCGCTTATTGCGGTATCTGCAAACAAATCCTCGTTTACGAACAGGTAATTCCATTGTGGTTTAAGAAGAAATCTGATGTGATTCTAAAGTTTCTAGCATATGTATGAAATGTAGCCGATTGTTTTAAGAAAAGCCCAAGTATGTTGAAAGACATTCATAGAAAAACGTCGTCGAAAAGTGTATCTTTGGGTTTAAAGGACCATTAAGGTATTCCATTGGATTAAACAAAAACCAGTACCCCTACAACGGAATTTATAAAACCTTTTAAAATCTGAAAATCTGTATACCATATTATGGGAATTACAGTTTTCATAATACTTGCTATATAAAAACCACACTAAACAAATCCAAAGGTTGTCATTGAAAGCCGTTTGCTGCTAGAACAATAAGAAGTATCTTTTTAACACATAACCTGAACACATATAACCTTGGATATACGTAGACAACAACCGTTAGAGTTTGCATATGTCATGCACTGATAAAATGTCGTTTTGCATAATAAAATAGTAAATTCTCTAGAAGCAAAGTTTACAGTAGTACAACTAAACAAACATACGGACATGGGCATGTACAATTGCACACTTGCTAAAGCAGCTAGCCAATCACTAGAGACACTAATTAGCATATTATTCAGTTCAGTATGACGCTCGACCTGCTCCACCGTGTGACCTTGTCAACTCTTGCTGAGCAAAAAAATTTTAATTACAATGCATGCGTCAACATCAAATACTTTAAATTATGCCACACAAAACAATAGGAGCTTGACATGTCTAACGTTAAAAACAGTTTTGAACTATGCCTCAGTTGCCAACTTAACTTTCAATCCAACGTTTTAACTTGACAATGCAAGCAATAACATGAACATCTCAAATATTTTACGACGGTTCTGCACACCGAAATATGCTTTGTGGTAATTCCAGAGTAAATGTGCAGTCAACGTGTCTATCAAACTCCGGATGTTACTTGTCATGAGACATCATCCTCAAACACTTGAATACATCAGGGCCAAAATGACAAAAAAATGATAAATCGCCAATTGTATTTACACGCGCCCTAGATTACACCACCAGGTCTTTTATCATTTGATTCTTTACCTGCATATCTTGGCCACACATCAAATATGCTTTTTATACGGTTGGGTGCAACATGGATTAAATCCCTTACTGTTATTTCTGCAAACGGGATCATTTATGCATAAGACATAGCTTAGCATACAAGGCAAATAAATAATGCCGTTTGGTTCTATCCGGTTTGCGTAACCTCGTTAGCCAAGATCAACGCGTACATTTGAAAATATGTACAGGCATAAATTAGAAAAATGTTAAACAGACTGGCCTATCGAACTAGCACTCATTTGTACACACGTCATTTTAATTCAGAAAATTTAGCTATGCAGGGTTTTAACAATGCGCTTGAGTTAAAGTAGAATAATAAAGAAGAATGTTTTATAATTTAATGCATCTTATTTTGCGTAGCTTGAAAGTTCTTAAATTTTTAAAATTATAATAATTCGGGTTGCTTTTTTTGCGGGATAACTACTTTCCGCGTAGCTGATTCAAAAACCAAGGCATTTCTTGTTTCTTATTCGTATACTCTGATTGTTAATTGATCCTTTTCTAAGAGCGGAGGTGATTCAGAGTTCAATCCCAAGACCCCACACTAAGATTGTTTATTTATCAGCCAATCACTAATTAGCATCGCCAGCTGACCATCATATGATTCTATTTCAGCCGCCACACACAACAACAAAACTCATTCAGCTAATTTCTCATTGGCTGATAAATAAAAAATTGACGTGTGGGGTTTTGGGAATGAACTCTGAATCACCCCCGCTCTCATAAACTGACTTCCAAGCTTCAACTAATACCGAATGTAATACCCAAAATGTCTAACAAACGTTTGTGAGCTTCCTCATTTTGTTCGGCTTGGGACAATTCAGTTCATAAGCAGCTGATTACTTATGATAATTTGAAATATACCCACCCTTTTGTCAAACATTTACAATCAATTCGCTTTTTAACTTGGAAATTTCAAGGGATCCAGGTCTGTCTCCTTTTGCTTTAACCCACAAAATGCCTTAGTTACATAAACACTAGTAAAAAGAATTGCTGATAATTTGCTTAGGAGGCAGAATAGTTTGGACATCTGGAAGACACAAGCGTAAGGCCGAGATTTATTTCCTTGAACATCAACCTACGTCTGGCTTAGTTGTGCATTTGACGTTTAGATTAGAATCACATATATATATTTATTTATTATATATTTATTTTTCATAAGGAATGTCTTCAGAGATGGTCCCAAAAAATGAAAACAAGTCCAGGGAGAATTTAGGGTTAATAGAAATCCTGTACGCTTTCATTGACTCCACTTGCCCATGTACGTGTGCTGGCGTAGCTTATGTTCAATATACATGCTTTCAAATTTTTTGACACCCAACTTTGGTTTTCACCGGCCACCTTTAATCGAAGTGTTAAGCGCCGTGTCGCTTATCTACTCTGCAAAATTTTGATTTGCCATTCAATTTGTAACGAAAGCGTTTTACTTGTTGGTTATCATGTCAAGAGCCATTTAAAATCGTTAGACAAGTCAGAAATATATATATTCAGCAAGCCAAAAAACAATTAAGCTTGGGTTTTAATGGCCATTATCAAAATTACCAGAAAATGAAAATATAAACACACCAAAAACAAAAATTTGGATTCATAGTATTTTAAAACCACCAGTAATTAACTCAGATGAGGTAAATTTCTTAAAGTAAAAAGAGTGTGCAAATTAAGCAGGCCGTCTGTTTAATATTTTCCCACTCTCTACCTCCGCATATTTTTTAATGTTCACTTTGATTGTGGGGTAACGAGGATTCCAAATCCAAATAAAGCAGTCAACATGCCTACATGTAGCAAAGTAGCGAAAGTTGGTGTACTTTATTGCTGATGTAGACTAACGTTTTGCTCTTTTGACTTAACGACATCGAAAAAGTAGTATTCACTTGACTAATAAAGCAAAATTCACCCAAATTCTCATGTGGCAGACAAAAATTTTAATCCTGAAATGTAGTATATAATTAACTAATGATTCGGAATTCAACCAAAAATTCATGTGCCAGACAAAATTTTCAATCCTGAAATGTATTATCCAATTAAATAATGACGCAAAATTCAACCAAAATCTCATGTGCCAGACAAAAATTCTCTAGAAGAAAAGCAGCATTCTATTGTAATAGTCATTGTGATGCTTGACCTCTGATAACCTTTGACCTCTTTGACCAAATGGCATGAAATTTTGCCTGGATTTCTGCCTTATCGTGTCACATGTGCAAAGTTTAATCCAAAAATTTAATTATGACATGACTCAAGAAGCAAAATTCAACCAAAATCTCGCATGCCAGACAAAAATTCTATGTATAAAAAGCACTATACTATTGTAGTATGGTAGTCATTGTGACGTTTGACCTCTGATAACCTTTGACCTCTTTGACCGAATGGCATGAAGTTTTGCGTGGATGTCCGCCTTATTGCGTCACATACATGTGCAAAGTTTAATACGGAATTGTAATTATCACTTGACTCAAGAAGCAAAATTCAACCAAAATCTCACGTGACAGACAAAAATTCTGTGCATTAAAAGCAGTATTCTATTGTAGTAAGGTAGTTGTGACGTTTGACCTCTGATAACCTTTGACCCCTTTTACCGAATAACATGAAATTTTGCGCGGTGCTTTTCCTTACTGTGGCACATATTATTGCCAAGTTTCAATGAAATCGGTACAACCGTTACGGAGATATCGCACGGACAGACGGCTTGCGCCAAATTAATAAGTAGCTTTTGCTACTTAATAAACGCAAATATACTACAAACAATTGACTTTTTTATTTCTTTTATATACTTAGCTATGTTTTATTCAAAACAATAAAATTTCATTTGCAAAAAAGATAGTTTTGTTTCAGATTTTTAGCTGCATTTTACGTAAGCTTTTAACATGCAGCTCTGATGTGCATGGGCATCAATGGTGTGTACACAACCAAATGATAGAAAACCTGGTGACCTGGTGATCTGGAGCACGTACAAATAAAACAGGTAATTTATCATGTTTTGTCATTTTGGCACTGGTGTACACATATGATTGATTTCTCTTATGACTGGAGTTTGATAAACACTCTGACTATATATTTACTCTGGAATTACCACGAAGCGTATTTCGGTGCGCAAAACTAGAGATGTTCATATGATCGTTTGCATTGTCAAGTTAAAACCTTGAGCTGGAAGTTAAGTTGGCAACTGGTACAAGGTTCGAAAATGTTTTTAACGTTGGACATTTTAAGCTCTTACTGTTTTGCGTGACATAACTTAAAAAGTTCGATGTTGACGTATGTAGCGTTAATAACTTTTTTGTGCAGCTCATTGTCTATAATTTACAAGTAGTTGCGATGACCAGGTTTAGCGTCATACTCAACAAAGTAAGTTATTTGCTTGCTGTTCCTACAGAGATGCTACTTAAGATGTAGTGTGTTTGTTTTCCTTATTTCCACCAAGACAAACGAAACTGCATGTATATTGTGAATATTGTATGTGATTATATTATATTGCATGTTTTTTAAAAATCCATATTTCCAAGATTTGACGTTTAGTTTTGAAAGCTGCAAATGGATTTGAATGGATACATTCGGTAAAAAACCTTGACTATGACAAACTAAAAATGTTCTGAAAGCTACGGAAGGACCTTATTCAAGTTCTCACTGCACGGGGCCCCTGCCTTAACTTTTTAACTACAAGCAGAATGGTTACAATTCATAGCTCATTCGAAAGAGCAACTCAAGTACTAATATACCATAGTTCGGTTTTGTCCCGATTCACTTGCGCATGGTCCGATTTTTGCAAAAATCCACTTCAACGGACATTACCATGCTATATAAAATCCTAGTATCTTCGTAACAAGTAGAATGGTTAGAAATAATAGCTCATTCAAAAGTACAACTCAAGCACTATTAAGCTACAGTTTAGTTATGTCCCGCTTCTCTTGCGCATGGTCCGATTTTTGCAAAAATATTTTGCAAAAATCCACTTCATTAGACATTACTATGCTATATGGAAACCTCATATTTTTGCAAAAATCGGGTCATGCGCAAGCAAATCGGGACAAACCTCTTAAGTGGTCTAATAGTGCTTGAGTTGCTCTTTTGAATGAGCTATTATTTGTAGCCATTCTATTTGTTACGAAGATACTAGGATGTTATATAGCATGGTTATGTCTGTTGAAGTGGATTTTTGCAAAATATTTTTGCAAAACTCGGACCATGTACAAGTGAATCGGGACAAAACTGAACTATAACATATTAGTACTAGAGTGGCTCTTTCGAATGAGCTATAAATTGTAACCATTCTGCTTGCAGTTAAAAAGTTAAGGCAGGGGCCCAGTGCAGTGAGAACTTGAATATTGCCCTTTGTAAAAAAAATTTTATTAATTTTTTATACATGAACTAGAAGCTTGTATGCAAAAATGGCAGTACGTGACTTGAACCACATAGTCCGTTGCATGCATTCTTTCTACATTTACGTATTACAAGTTTGCTCATCATTATTACTGAATGATGTCAAATCAGGTGGTGTGATCTGGAGCATGTGCCAAACACAATAGGTGATTCATCATTTTTGTTAATGTTGCTGTATAATATAGTTAATGCTTAGTATTCAAATAAATGCATTAAATGTCATTTATGACAATTTACATCCGGACTTGGACAGGTACATTTAAACATTTTCCCTGTCACATTACCCTGCACTGCACCTTGTAAACACAATGTAGATTTCCGTGTGCAAACCTGACAAAAATAATTAAACTTTCATGTATTTGCATGCGTTGTCAAATATCAACCTTCAGTTGAAAACTATTTGTTCAAGGAGATCAGGGATGAATGTATCTTAAGTGTATTGTTTACGCTATGGCTTCGGTGGATAACAAGGAAAAACAGTGTAGTAAAAATATCACTGTGGGAATCCTGTGTATTTAAGGCTTTGTTTTTTAGCTCAGTAGGTCACATGATTGGTTAGCAATGGAAAACCCACGAACGAGTGACAAATCATTTTGAATATTCATCATGTTTGCTGTCACTATCATAAAATGGATATAGAACATATAAAATACTCACATATGATGCATATTTTGTGCTTAGACACAACCCAATTCTTATAATTATTTTGCAAACAAGGAATTAGCTTGTATGGTATGATTTAGGTAAAAGGAAATTAGCTGTTACTAAAAGCTGTTAACATACAGTTTTAGTTCGCGGAAAAAAATTTATACAAAAGCCAAAAGCCCTTGTACGTAATGGGACATGGATTAGTAAAAAAATTAATTCACACTTAAATACCATTTCTCTTGTTTAGAGCACGTTTTTGCTGCGGTCGAGCCTATCTTGCTAGGCCAAGAAAACAAAGTAGACTGATACAAAGACAGACAAGCACACCACGCACTTATAACCAGCATTGCTGAAACAACAAGCTAATGTTGAATATCTTTTAAATTTTTTTTGTTGATTTGAGCTGACTAGTATGTACCAAAACGCATGGCTTATTTCCACCGTAAGATACTCCAGCTTGAAAATTCCTTGCATCTCACAATTGCTCAACGCTCAACGCTCAACGGTGTATCTCTTAATGTTTTCCCAATGCCAAAACAAAATTGCAATTCTTGAATAGATTGAATGTTTTGTTTTCAGATTTTGACAAGTACTTGTATTATTGGCATGTCAGCGTACACATTAAACATCTCAAACACAATATAACAAGAATCCGTTTCAACTAACTACATCTTTGTGCTTTGAAGATGCATCTCACGAAATAAAATTTCCGCTAGCTGCTAATTTAGTTTGGTTTCGTTTGAATGAATCCATGAATTTTTTCAACGGGATCACTCACACGCAGCATATAAAATCGACGAGATATAATTAGAAATCCAAATTCGAAAACCCGTGTGTTTGAAATGTCCCTTTATGTTGTCTTGGTACGCTAACAGCATTTATATATGTCATATATATTTTAACTTGTAGTTTTTCAGTTATGTTACGTAAGTTACGTATATACGTGAATACTACCTAAAATTACGTAGGTTGTTATGATGTTAGATTTGATTTGCTGTCGCATTACTTTGTTTTTATGTAGCAACACCTGAAACCAACTTTATGTTGTTACTTTGTTCTTGGTACAACAAAGTAAAATAAGGGCTTAACGGATGCTGGCAGTTTAATCAACTTTGTTCTATATTAACAATATTGTTACAAGTTTGGTACGCCGTTACTCGAATTTCTAAAATCAAATCTGTTTGGGTAGTTCTACAGACACCGGTTGTCTATTAACAAACATTTAGTTTTTATGTCGGAAAAAATTCAATCGGGCGTAGGAATCTTCGTGGATCCTTAACGGAAGCACGCAGAATCCTACTTGAAGTTTGCTACTGCGAAGTTTGCTACTCAATGTTTGCTACCTACGAACTTTACTACCTACGAAGTTTGCTACTCGCGAAGTCTACTACTTTTGTTTGCTGCTCACGAAGTTTGCCATATATGAAGTTTACTACTCAACGAAATATGCTACTTTGCAGTTTTATCAATAATGAAACGTTCCATATGTAAATACGTGGGCTCTATTATAAATTATAACCCATTGTACAATAAACCTTTGGCATTCAGATGTTAGTTAACGGAAACACCCAATGAAAGGACATTAGTCTAACTGTAAGTTTACATCCACGGTTAAATTCGTAAATGGGGTTTAGAAACAAAATTCTTAGATGACTTTTTGATATATAGTAAAGGAATTGTTTATAGTCAGTATTGTTTGGAATGTTTTAACACGGCTTATGCAAATCACAAATAATGTTTTGCAAGTCTTTGTCAATACAAATAAGTATAACCAAAATTTACTATAAGCAAGAAAATAATTAACCTGTACACCATTATTTACGTATTACTTTATAATTTTATTCTTGATAAAACTTCAAAGTAGCATTTTTCGTTGAGTAGTAAACTTCATAGATGGCAAATTTGGTGAGTAGGAAACAACGCAAGTAGTAGACTTCGCGAGTAGCAAACTTCGTAGGTAGTAAAGTTCGTAGGTAGTAAAGTTCGTAGGTAGCAAACATTGAGTAGCAAACTTCGCAGTAGCAATTTTCAAGTAGGAATCTTCGTGGATCCGGCGTTAACCAACAATCAAAATATAGATTATTAATTTCATAAGCATTCCACAAATAACTAATCCCACTACGACAGGCATGTTTATTTTGATAATTAGCTCTTTTGAACATGTGGACGTATCCTATCCATCCTAAAATAAATAAAATTAAGTGCATAAAAGCTTCTTTGAATAATAAATTGCATGCCGATGACATTTGGAAATTTAAAAGCCCCAGGTTTTATGACCACTGATGAAAACCTGTTGAGAGAATGTTAAGTACCGGGATACATTATGTGTTGTGCGAGACTTGTCAAACCGATAATTTTATGCTATAATATGGGTTGTGTTACAAAAGACTTAATTACTTAAAATCCTTGCCTCAAAAGACCGTGACTAAAAGACATTCTCCTCAAATTGTCGTCACCGCAAAAGACCGAGACTAAAAATGTCGTTGCTATAAAAGCCATAAGATAAAAAATGTATTCATTACATTTTATATTTTTATTTAATTTATATAATATGCTCGATTTATACTAAACATCATTACCAAGGCGTATAGAATACTTCAACAATTTCCAAACAGAGAACTTGCCAACAAATACGTTTAACATAAAAGTTGAAGCTCCAGAAGCATTTTCTAAACGAAACTAGGTGTCGATAAATTCTGATTGACAAACAGTTAAAAGTTTAACGTATAATTATTCACTACACTCATTCAAAATGTAAAATTTTGAAATTTGCTAGACGCGGCATAGCAAAAGTGGCGTTACAAAAATTATGCTTCCACTCAAATTACTGGTCACATTGTGATAGAGAATGCTCACTCTAACACAATCATTGAGTACTTTCTTCATAAAAGGCATCTGTCAGGATGACCGTCGATATGTCGTCCTATTTTAGATAGAAGCAAAATTCCAATCAACAGTATAAACAATGCTAGAAAACGGAAGCATAAAGAATTAAAAGGAACTACATAATATCTATTCCGTATTTATTGAAACTTCTGGAGCTTCAAGTTTTGTTAAACGTATTTGCTGTATTTGTTAACAAGATTTTTGTTTGAAAATCGTTAAAGTATTCTATACGCTTTGTTAATGATGTTTAGTACAGACGCATTTAATCAGCTGTCCTCAGGCCGCGTACCCATTATGAACATGTTGACAGCCAATCCTGGCCGTCACGTGATTCAGCAGTTGTTTGGTTGTGAATCACGTGACGGCCAGGATTGGCTGTCAACATGTTCATAATGGGTACGCGGCCTGAGGACAGCTGATTATATGCGTCTGTATGCATCGAGCATATTATATAAATGAAAAAAAACATAGAGTATAAGTAATTAATACATTTTGTATCTTATGGCTTTTATAGCAAAGACAGTTTTAGTCTGTCTTTTGCGGTGACGAAATTTTGAGGAGAATATCTTTTAGTCACGGTCTTTTGAGGCAGCGATTTTATGTGATTAGGTCTTATCACGGACAATCATAATATGTTATTGCTGGTTTTTTCGTAAACCAAATTGGAAAGCGTATAGACAATACAGCGTATCGATATACACAATGCCTAGATACACACCGCTGATTAAAGCTTACACAAAAGATAACAACATTTAGTTTCGTGTTCCATCGATAAAGTGTTCATCATATCTTCAACAGAGTAAAGTAAATTCTGTTTGCCTTAAATATAAAAGCTCAAACGCTTCACCAAACAACTTGCTTTTAATTTCTGATATCAACATTTGTAGTTGGTCAGTCTCTGACCACCTAATTAGACTTTGCTTTAAGATGGCACCCAGAAACATAGTTGTGTTTGGGGAAACAGGCAAGTACATTTAGAGTTTTTGCTTATTTCAGCATTTCATATTTCACAGTCTTCTAATATTTAATATGGTGGACTATTTTTATTTATATTAAGGTGCTGGAAAGAGCTCCTTAATAAACATGATATGTGGAGTAAAAATAGCCGGTACATCTGACGGAGCAAAAGGCTGTACTTTTCAAACCCAGGGATATATCGACCGGTTAAATCATACATACTATGACACAATAGGCTTAAATGAAGCAGTGGGAGGAAAAGTGCCGGCTAGAGAAGCATTTGCAAAGCTGACAAAGCTGTTGCAGGAACTGTCTGATGGGGTCAATCTCCTAATATTTGTTTTTGAAAAAGGTAGAATTAAGGATACAACACAAAGCAACTACAAAATCTTTGTAGATGGAATTTGCCAAGGCAAGGTTCCTGTAATACTGGCCATTTCAAAATGTGACGGGGAAGATGGTGAAGCTTGGTTTTAAAAAAATAAGGTAAACTTTCTCTATACATTTTTTACTTTGTCTCATTCTCTAATTCCGCAACTTTGTCGGAAGATTGCCCAAAATTCATAGCGATATATACTATTTCATATCAGCTAGGATTAAAGAGTACTTTATAATAATTCAGTACCAATAACCACTCACTCAGAATTCGGACCTTTGCTCCATTTTTTGTAGTGGGCATTTGACCAAAACGGAATGTATTTTTTTGACGTTATAAGTGGATGCTTTAGTGATAACGTAACTAATAAAACTCCTGGAATGGCAAACTTGATACTAAAAGAGTATGAAGAGACACAAGAACGATTTCGGAAGAAACTCTCTAACCCACGCTACGATACGGTCTGTAAATTTGAAACTTCTTCAAGTTGGTTCAAGCAAACATGTGCACGTATATGGAACTATTTTGCCAGATTCTTTAACCTCACCCAAATTTCATTACATAAGGAAATGAGTCAGGCTGTGGAGAAAGCGTATGGAATTAACAAAGACGCGGCAAACGCTTTCACAAATAGTGTGATGGAGGACGCAGGACAAATGTAAATATATTGTATTATTGAAAACAAAATTATACTTGTAACTCCTATTTTCAGTAATTTGAAAGTCGGCAAATGTCAATAAAAAATAAACTGGGATTAACTATTAAACTGTTAGATAGAAATGTATCTACGTAACTAATCTCATAATTGTATTGGTTTTTATTGCTTAAGTTATCCCGATCCAATCATACTATTAATATGTAAACTTTCTACAGTGGCAAAGAATTTAAGCATCTTACTTTGTCTAAGGCCAGTCGACAATTCTTGTCTATTGACTAAAGCTTCAACCGATTTATAAATTATTAACAATGAGAAGAGTTACATTTTTTACCAATTTGTACAATTAAGGTATATTATTTCTTCCCTTAAATACTATTTACTCTCATTGCTGCAAAAACAAGGTTAATCTTGCTTGTCAATGACAAGTAGTCACTTAATCCATGCCAATGATTCTGAACTTCACCTCTCTTCTGCACTTCTATTTAATTAGTTTATATAAATTCTTTAGCGTGCATATGAACAAAAGGAACAAAACTTTTCTTCTTTGATAGAAATTGTCCGTTTCTCTCTCCCTGAAGTCTCTGGGTGCCTGTCTCGTAAGTTTTTTCAAAGAAGCCGGGCATAAACTCCTCTTTCTTATGTTCGTATTGTTGGTGGCATAAGTAGAGGTATTTGCGTTTACAGATTTAGGTCACTGGTTCAAATGCGTAAGAAGTTATGATGTCATCACTTACAGTGACTGTGCTGCTACTCTAGTACTCCAGGACTTTACATATAACTTTATACAAATGTATCTGACACAAAGTATCTTAGATTTCCAACAAACACTTTACCACAAACCTAGTAAGGAAGCACGAAGAAATCTCACAGATAAAAGCCACTCCGAAATAGTCCCCCTCAAAAAAGCCACCTACGTAGAAAGCTCCCTACAAAAATAACCACCTGCGAAGCTAACCAATAACGAAAAATCCACTTTTTATAGTTTACAAGTAATAAATCAAATTTCACAAACAAAAATCCTAAAAATAATGTTTGTCTTAAAAACTAAATTTTCAGCTACATTTTGGGGGTTTTAATTAATTTTCCCGCCTTGGGGCAAGCTTTTTTTTTAAATATCACCATCGTAAATTACGGGCCTGATTTGTGTGTTTTAAAAAGTAAAACTTTGCAAAACGAAACATAAGAAATTTGTCATGCTGTTTTGAATAAACTGTAGTATTGACTTCTATCACTTTGGTTGCTGATTTGTCCCGCGACCGGTTTCGTCTTTATTTTCATGTCATCATCAGGCGGCTGTTAGTAAAATGAATGTTACTATCATTATCAAATTGTAAAAAAGTTACATGATACTCAGATGGTCACCACGTTTTCTTTGACATTAAAAATATATTTTATTTGACCACCAGAAAAAACTTTCTTGCTCTCCGTAAGCATATCATTAAAACTTTCTTTTTCGTAGGTTTGGGCTTTCAACATTTCAACTAACTACGGAATAAGAAGTGTTCTATGCATCAAACAGAGCTGACCTGCTACATTGCACAAAAAACTCATTGACCATTTGAATCAAACAAGCAACAAAAAGTCAATAACATTTTCGTTCAAAACATTCTTCTATCAATTACATGCGTGTATCAAATTAGTTTAATTGCTATTGCACTTCAATTGACAAATAAAAGTCTCGTCTAGAACAAAAAAAATATTTCAAAATTCCAGGCGTGAATTTCATCTTACATGCTTACGGTCCTTTTTTGAACAGTCATACGGTTTCCCCAAATCACATGAAATAGCCAAACAATATACATGATAAGAGAAATTTGCGCATTCTTATATAAGAAATACGCTTTAGTTTACTACACGTCAACTACCAAGTACATTATTCATCTTTTAAATTTTATAAACATACATATCTAGTATGCAATTATAATTCATATATTAAACCTAGCAAGGGATGTTACAATTTTAAACCATTTATGTAGAATGGAATAAAAATCGAGTGGATTAAAAATAATTATTTTGAAAGATTTACAGATCGGTCGACAAAGATTTTGCGTATATTGTTTCATGGAATTGATACGGCGCCATAAAACGACAAAAAACTTTATCACCAATGCGTCGAAGATGCTTATATGCTTAAAGAATAGGCTATGCAAAATACTAACTATACAGGGGATTTTCTAAGCGTTATGAATTATGAACAGCCATAGACTAATACTAAGTGAATGACGCATAAATTTGGGCAGTGATAAAACACCGAAAATCTTAGTTTTAAAAACATCCGATTGCAGACATAATGGACTAGTTCATTACCTGATTTGACGACAACTGATTCCAGGTAGAACATGTGATTAAATGAAAAACATAAATAAAAACGCAAAAGTACTTAACTAAGAAAACATAAAAATCATTTTCTTATGCTTATTACTGTAAATAATACAAATGTTTTGATGAAGGCAAATTGCAATTAGGACAGAACCTTGAGCTTGTGGTAAGTTTATATTGAAAAAATTTAATGCATCCTAATATCAGTGTTGTCATGTATGGTTATCAGTTTATTTATCTTTCCTGCATTTGTATCATGATCATTAAAAAATGTATATAAATACGCGATCGTGGATATGAATAAATATCATATTTCATAGGAACTCACAGAGTAATTGAAGTTCAGTATTACACTGCAGTAGTGAAGGTTTTATTGACTCCGCTTACTGATAATAACATGTAATTTATACCATGTTGGCATAAACCGAGCAAATGTTTCCAAGCCATATCAGGATCAAATAGAGAAAAAATGGTTATTTGTGTTTGTGCAACACAAAGATCTGAAATGTTTTGCAATGTATTATGAGTGTTCAGAAGCAAACAAAACACTTAAGATGCGATCACAAGTATTCATTTATTTGACAGATATTAATTCAAATAATCCTTTTCTTTTGCAGACATGTTTTTGCACATAAAATTCTACATGTAGTTTGTAAAACCGCAGCACTTGCAGACCAAGCTAAGACCTTATATAATTTTTTCAATTGGACATACTAAAGTAGTTATGAGCAAAACCTTCACATCTCTGAATCGATCGACAAGCCGAACAAATGTTTAATAGAAAAATTTGGGTAGACTACGAAATTTGATAAAAATTCGCTATAAATTAACAATTTTTCGTTTAGGTTACATTATGGGGCTTCAAATTGATGATAGAAAGCGGAATGGGTAAAAAGCACTGATAGATTCTGTCATTTTTGACCGCGAAATTTAAAAATCGAAGCTTTTTAACCAACTTTATTTGGTCTACTCTGGACACAATAGACTGTAGAAAAAGCGCATTTTTGCTGCAGAACGTATGACCAGATGAAAGAGAAGATGGATTCATGTGGTACTTTCATGCGTCTGGGTTCATTGTTGTAACGTTGAACTGTGCATTGTGAAATTTATTAACTTGGCGAAATAAATTACGAGGAATACAAAATCAATTTAAACACTGTCATGTCAGGGGCCACAGGTTAATCTCCCTGAGGATGTAAAATTTAAATTGGAACCATTTTATATCGAAATAGTTAATTACGGATGTAATTACGGTTTATTACTTAGTCCAGGTCAAATCATGAAATACTAATCACAAAAAATAGAGTGAAAAGCGTTGTTTCATGAAAATGCAAAAAATGTTTTATCCAATTGCTCAGATTCACAAGAAAAAACTTGCAAGCTAAAAAGCAGCGTTAGTTTTAGCCATCGCTTTCTGTCGTAAATTTGGGTTATGGTACAAAACACCTAATGACACAAGACCGTTGCATCAAAAGACCGTGACTAAAAGACGTTGTCCTCAAAATATCGTCACCGCAAAAGACCTAAACTCGAAAATGTCGTTGTTTTAAAAGACATAGTATACAAAATGTATTCATTATATTGTTTATTTTTATTTCGTTTATATAATATGCTCGATGTATAATAATTGTTATTAACAAAACATCTAGAATACTTTTCTAATTTTCGAAAAAAATTACTTTTAATAATACTTTTTTAGAAAACGTTATGAAAATACGTAATATTATACTAGACAAAAATTGATATTTCTATTATTTATAAACTGGATTTTGTAGTTTTTGATTTAAACAAAACCAAATTGTTCTGCAGATTTGGTGCTGTTCTACTCGGTTTAAAACGACAAAACTAAAAATATACATGCTTCTGACTTTGCCAACATAACTTACTGTAGAAACTAAACTTAAACTTTTTTTTGCAGAACATGCTTGTTACAAAAAACGTTTACAGAAGCGTCTTTTTTCGCTAGTGATTATTTTCGTAGGGGACTTTACTCGTATCTGGCTTATTTCCGTGGGCTATTGTCGTACGAGGCTTATTTCCGGGGGCTATATTCGTACGAGGCTTATTTCCGGGGGCTATATTCGTACGAGGCTTATTTCCGGGGGCTATATTCGTACGAGGCTTATTTCCGGGGGATTTCTCCCGAGTGGTTTTTTTCTAAGGCTTTCTTCGTGCTTCCCTTTTCAACAAGCCGTAAGAGAACCTGAAAATACCTGTGCATTTGTGGTACCCAAACGTTTGTAAAAGTTGGTTAAGCAACACACAAAATATGCTTCCGACGTTTTCAGCCTACTGGGATATCAAAAGATGCGCTAGGGCCAAAGGAACGTATTCCAGAAAAACAATTTGAAAAAGTTGTAAGGGAACGGAGTTATAAGCGTTTTCAATTTTTAGCGCCCTCTGGTGTCTTTCTCTCGAAATCGTTTTAGACCTGGCGCGAGGCACCGTTGAGAGGTACCGTATACTAGAAAAAAATTCCATTTCTAGGGAGCGTTTTCGGGGACGAACGGACGGAAGGGGTAACGGACCAAATGTGCAAAATGAATAATTAGCCTGCGGCTACTTAATAAAAATACGAGTTCTGCGGATGATTGTTAATTCTTTATATATTTAATATTTTCGTAAGTATAATCTCTATAAACTCATAAATGTAAATTTATGAGTGATTTTGTGAAAAGTGGGGACACTGAATGCTTTTCAACCAATCATAATTAACGAATAACTTATTTTGCTACGTTGATTACTACACATATCCTTAAGTCTATGAGTAACAATTTGGGGTGGTTGACACCCCAAAATTTTTTTCTTCTGATTTCGATTGTTTGGCTGTTATTTAGTAGTACTAAACCTACTAAAGTGGTCAAATAAGTTTTGGACTGCAGAGCAACTCAAAACTCGTTTTACCTAGCTACGCCCAGCTAGGTTGAAACTTTCTCAGACGGGGACAATTAATTAGCTAACCTTTCTAATTAATTAAAGTAATGGCTGACGGCCAGAAATAACTGATATTTGTACGCCCACAAATTATCTAACAGTATTACTTTATTCAGTCTAGTTTCACCTCCTTAGTGGGTGAAATTTCACCCTCTTAGTGGGTGAAATTTCACCCTCTTAGTGGGTGAAGTTTCACCCCGAAAAATACACAGAGGGGGTGAAATTTCACCCCCCTTACCTAATTAATTTTTTTTTCAAAAATTTACAACCTGAGGTAAGGGGTAACCTGGGTACCAGAATATTGATCAGCGTGGTTGATTACCCCTGAGGACTGAGTTTCACCTATCTAGCTTAAAGACTTGTGGAGATATTAAGGATGTTGTATTTTTGCACTTTTCGCCCCCTAGCGGCTAATGGTGAACAGCTACCGAAAAACGGTTGTCATTTTTGAACTCAGGGGCAACAAATACGTATAATTAGGTGGACTTGTGATTTAAAAATATTTGACCTTAATTGGGGTGTGGGGGGTATTTTAGGGAAGGGGGGTCTGGGATAACTTTTGATGTGCCCCAGACCTAGATTTAGTGACCAGGAATCCAATGGTGAAATCAGATTTTGATGATCTGGTATGGTCTAGGAGGAGATCGCGCTACGAAAGAACGGAAGGCGCACACAGCAGCTCCACCAGCACCTTGGCAGCTAGGTGCTCCCTTCGAATACGAACATCGAAATGGAACGTGTCTGCGATGTCTCCAGTCAGCGCAACTTGGTGTCTCAGAAAATTTAACAATATGGAAGTAAGAGGACAAATTAGATCCGGCCCCTTTAGCGACTTACCATTTAGTGAAACACCATCACATTTAGCCTCAGCATCTGTGATAAATCTGAACTTTTCAGGTTTATTGGGATTAATTTGACCAAAGTGGGGCAAATACCACGTGTACGGAGGGCTGTTGTTTATTTCTTCCAAATCTAGCTTCCTCATGTATTCCTTGTTTGGACACTTGGCAAAACTCATCCGATGCTTGTTTGCAAATTCAGGATCATTTATTTCCTTTTCAATGTTAAGGAGTCGGTTAAAGGCAGCTCCATCAGACGGAGGGAAACTAAAGTTGTCCTCCTTGTACAGCACTCCGGTTTTCCACCTGCCAGCCACACACTTAGTAGTCTCCTCCAGTATCTTCCAAGCACGTTTGTCTTGAGTCTCCCCGTTTGTTTGAGACACCTTCACTCCAAAATCCTCAGTGGTTGTGGCTTTCATTAAGTTGTGCAGGTGGTCGTCGGTAGCTTCCTCCCCACACATTGTTGCTGTAACAATTCCGCAGCCTGTGGTCACTTCAAAATTTCCTGCTGTCGTTCATCCAAGTGAAGTTCTTAGACCAATTGGATCACCTTCGTTTCCCCGCACAATTCTATTAGGGAGCATGACTTCCGGGTTGTCGTTCCCTATGATAATGTCCGGTATGATCCTTATCAAATCTTGTCCCTGTACCTTCTTGAGGTGCGGCCAAACCTTTTGAGCCTCCGACAATCGAAACGTGTACGGGAGCAAGTTTATTTTGTCCACTGTAATTACGTTTCTAAGTTTCTAAGTAAACGTGCAGCCTTGAAAGTCCCAGCAATCGAGACTTCATTTAACTTTTGACCGTCTTTTACAGTAACCCAGTCTCCAGTGACACCCTGGTAGCGGTATTCTGGAGTGGCAATTCCTGGAAGTGCTAGTGATTTAGATAGTTCCCTGGTGATTAGTGTCCTACTGCATCCAGGATCTTGCAGACCAATTTTGGGTTGGCTTGATATCCATATCTGGGCGGGACACCGGTGTCCCGGACACCGGACCCCGATACTTAGCGGGACACCGGACCCCAGTACTTTAGCGGGACACCGGACCCCAGTAGCTTAGCGGGACACCGAAACACCGGGACACCGGACCCCAGTACTTTTGCGGGACACCGAGACACCGGCAGTCCGGTGTCCCGCACTGGGACCCCAGGACCCCGGCTTCCGGGACACCAGGGTCCTGCTCAGGTCTGTTGACTTCCCGTCTTTATCTAAGAGTCTAACCGGTACCATTCGCAGAGGTCCATCGCAACCCTCAATAATAGCAGCGGTCATAGTTCCAGATTCTTGATTCACTTCTGAGGGAGCACTGGGAACCAATTCCGAATTTCTGCCTAGGTTTACTGCAAGCGTAGCGTATGCAAGTCTGATTTCCTGAAGACAAGCCTGACCCGGCATTAAACGAGCCAGGTCTACGATTCCGGCCCCGTTTCTCATCGCTTTTGTTTTCCCCTACTTTTGGTTTTACTGCCAAAAAAGCTGCATTTACCTTCCTAGACAGAAACTTTGAGAAATATTTCAGGTTTGGCTTCCTCGCTGAATCGTCCAAATGCCATTCGTGCCACTGAGTCCTTAAAACTGGTGGTAGTTTTGTAACTAATTCAGTTACCAACTGTCTGTTGCATAAATACTCCTCCTCATTGTACGAGCAGATATTTATAACCAAGGCTTCGATGGCGGTCCCATACTGGATTACCGTTTCCGGTTTCCCCATTTCCGGAGATTTAGCTGCCTTAGCCTCTTCCATTACGTAGTCCAGCACGAACTCAGGACGCCCAAATCGCTTTTCCAATGTCTTCCAGATTTGTTCCAAATTCCTTGGGTTCAAAAGGAGATGATTTACAGCTGACAATGCCTCTCCCTGAAGAGCTTTCCAAATTCTAGTCAGATTGTCGGAATCTTCGTATTTTTATTTTGCTGTTGTTTGATTGTATTCGCAGCGAAAGTTTTCCCACTCCGCAGGATTTCCCTCGATTTTAGGTAGATCTTTTTCCACAGGTGCTTTCACGATTATTTGATTACGCTGTGATTCAAAAGCGCTTCCTAGTGCGTTTACTTATATGGACACCACATCGTCATCCTCCTATTTTGCACTGTTAAAACTTTTGAACGAAGACAACTCTCCTAATTGAAGTTGTTCCCCGTTGGAATGAACACTCCTGCCAGATTCCAATAAGTCCTTTCCTCTTCCATACGCGTTACGTTGATTAGTAGCCTCCCTTAACGGTGCATATTTCGTCGCATGATTAGACTCCAATTTATCTCGTCGGTAAAGTGACTCTCCTTTAGCGCCTCTGGTTCGTGGTTAGGGGTAACGAGACGAGACGAATTCAAGTCTAAATTTTCCTCCATAAAACGGTGCTGCTTTGCGTTTTTGTCCACTTCCTGTGGGGTGTTTGCTCTCACTGACTCCACTCAGCTGCCAACTCGGGAACACTGTTGGTCACCTTCAAATGACATTAAGATGGACATCCCATCCTCCTCATCTTGAATTGCCTCCAGCTCGGTATTGTATTTACTTTTAGCAACAGTGTGTTGGGATCTGATGCTGGTCATCTCAGCCTCCAGCACCTCAATAAGCTCCTTCTTTTCCTCCCATTGGCGTACCCAGGGGGTAGGCACATGGTGCCCGTGCCCACCCCAGACTTGGGACTTCTGGTCCGTCATTAGCAATCAAATAAAAAACTTAACTTTTAAAGCATGAAAAAGAATCTTCCAATCCACAAATACACAACAATGATTGATTCTAAATTGATTTATTAATCATACTTACTAAAATAAGCAAACAGCTTACCGTTTTCATAGCCAATTGCAAGATAGGTTTGTACTACAAACGTTGTAGAAAACCTTTGACGGAGTTATACGCCAAGCATTCATTTTATCAGCATCATACCATCATAACTGGCAAGTAGATAAACTAGCTCTGACCCGGCTCCCGTGAAGATATTTTTTAATGACAAGTATAATTATTGCCCATTTCATCCTCAAGTATATTATATTTTCAAGAATGTAAGTTCTTTGCCAATTAAAATTATCACGTAAAATTATATTGCATCGATAAAACTGGAAACTAGTGGTAAAAATCGATACAAATCAGGAAGCGATAAAGCGATGATAAATTACAAAAAGACATTTTGATAGTGATAGCAAAAGTATTTTGTTATATCGTGACAAAGATTTACACCACATTCCGAATTCTGTTCAGTTTTGACTTTAATTCTAAGCATTTGGAGTATTAAGTATTTTCCAAAACGTGGAATCCGGTAATATCTCATTCAACATATATGTATAGTTTTCATTTAAAATTAAATTCAAATCATGAATCAGAGATCAGTATTTTGTAGTTTCGTTCAACAAACTACTACCAAAGCACCAAACAGAATACCATTTGTTCAAAGTACATTACGTATGTGAAACGTTTTAAAAATGTCACAAATAATCGGGAATTTCCGGATTTTTAAATATATACTTTTGCCAGATGTGCCAGTCTTTAACACAATTTTGCAAGCAGTTACGAAACACATGATATTACGTATACTAAATGGAGCCTAAGTCGATAGAATATCATTGCTGATTTTAGTGTGACAATAAATTCTGGTATTTCTTACAAACAATTTTCAAACCCAAACCGGGTTCAATATTTTTTAAGGTTGTTCTTAGCTTCAATTAGCAAAGACATTAGGACGTAGTGTTCAGAATGGAATGATGTTGTATGATGATGCAGCATGTAAAATATTTAAGAACGGTTATGATGAAGTATTGCAATCTAATTAAATTTGTGTGAACTAATGATTTGTATTTAGTGGTAATTTCTGTCATGTGTAAAGAACCTCGCTGGAGAGAACTGTTGGAATTTCGGTGTGCCACATCATCTTCGACGTGTAAATCCCATGCCTGTTTTTACTAGCTAAATCTGTATCTTGTTCGTGTAAGAGTGTGAAAAGAGAACTCTTGTCTGTCTACTAAAGTCGTCGTGTGAGGAGCAAAGTAAAATTGCTGTAATCTGCAGATATTTTTACCTACCTAAATTGACTGGGGAAAATTCCCTAATTATTCTTAAATTGACTATTTCTACTACCTACAAATTACTTGTATAATAAGTAAATTGACCTATCTTTCTTTTATTCCCCATAATTCTCAACAGTTTTACCTAAAGCCACATTATTCGGCCCAACATCATTTTCCAACTTAACTGTGCATTTAACCATAAGTCACCCTCATCATCGCACTAACCAGTATTCTCTAAACGGACATAATTGCAGTCAAAACACGTAGTATACATATTATTTAATTATTTAAGAAGCATTAGGAGATTGATTTATTTTTGTATACTAATGCGCAACAAACTGTATATTTCAAAATTGCTAGATTTGTAATTTTTAAATGCATAGGTCTTCATATCCTTCTTTTATATCATAGCTATGTATGTAGAATACTTGCAAAACTTTTGTCTCGTGAATTCAATGAGTTTGTATAAGCTTTGTAAACTGTATCCAAAAATAACCCATTTCCCTTAAATGAAATTCAAAGAGTGCAAGCAAGTGAAATGTTTAACAAAGGGAAAATGCGATTATGAACACCAATTAGTTTGTCGTTTCTTGTGCTAAACTCATGTAAGTTAGGGTAGTTTTAAGACTCAAGAATTGCTGTACGCATCTTAGTTTTAATAAATCATTTTTTAAAACTCGAGATTATCAAAATTTCATATTTCATATTAGTTTCATAACGTATTTATGAAAACGCTACACCAATGTGAAAAGCACGACATCGAAGTGAAAAACCCAAGGATTCGAAAACCAAAATGGCACTTTGATGATCCCAATTCTAAATAGGGGTAAAGGAACAAAATCTTCATCCGGAGACGTTCCTTAAAGAGAAAATATTTATGCCACTTCTTAAGGAGTTTATTGATGAATTAGCCAGCCGCTTTGAGGAATTTTAAAACATCCAAGAAACCTTAGCAGCTGCACAACTGAGGATCTGGCTAAGTTTCATGAATTCTATCAAATAGATTTATGCCAATCTTTTGACCTGTTTGAAGCTGAGGCAAGATTATGAAAAAAGTGGAACGCATTAGAACCATCTAAACTCCCGCAAACATCCTTGGAAGCAATATACATCTGTGACGAAGCACATTTTCCGAAAATTCACACGTTTTTAAAGTCCTTCGTATTCTTCCTTTATCTGTTGCCTCTGCTAAAAGAACATTTTACTGCTTTCATTGAATTAAAACGTATTTAAGAAGCGTCATTACTGAAGACCGTCTTAGCTCGTTTGCTTTAATTGCTGTACATTATGATGTATGTAGTTGTAAGCCTCAAAGTAGTTCTATCAGAGTTTAAAAGATCAAACCGAGAAATTCCGCTGCCATAATTTAGGCTTAGTGATCTGCAATTGAATAAAATGTAAGAGTTGATTGTATTAAACTCTACGTTGTTTTTAAACATGCTGTATATATTAATATGTTGGACTGTTGGAGACTTGTTTGTTTGTTGTAAAGATGGATTAATAAAAAGCGTACATTGGTTTTGGGTATGTAATTAAAAACATGTACAAAAAAAACTTAAGTCAAAGGCGTGCCTACCCCAGACTTAAAAGCTGGGTACGCGCCTGTTTCCTCCATTTCACCAATCAGTTGAGTTTCTTGATTGATTAACTGCCAATCACCAGGTGCTCTTGACAAGGTCGCGCGAACTCCTCCCAGTGCTTTGTTCAGAAATCGAAGGGCCTGTCTCAGCTCGTTCCTCTTTTTTAACTTTTGAGCGTACTCTGAGTCCAGTTTTGCAAAGCTTTCGTCACGTACAGCCTCGACTTCACTCCTCCGGGCCTCTGAAGATGTCACCGACGTTGCTGATTTCCGGGATCCGGTCGGAACTTTTGGGGCCAAGTCGTCATACCCATAAAATGACGGAGGCTTACCTTTATTGGTCCGCTGGCTTCTTCTTGGGGAATCCATTCCTCCTGCGGCCATCGTCACCTTTCTACCAATTGAGAATTAATATCTGACGGGAAATATTTAAGTTCAGGAATTGCACCCTCCACAGTTTCGGCACCAAATGTCGTGGACGACGACTTTATGACTGTGTTCAAAACTCGTTTGACCTAACTACGCCCAGCTAGGTTGAAACTTTCCCAGACGGGGACAATTAATTAGCTAACCTTTCTAATTAAATAAAGTAATGGCTGACGGCCAGAAATAACTGATATTTGCACGCCCAAAAATTATCTAACAGTATTCCTTTATTGCTTTCCTCTAACCTACAAAGCAATGAAAACTCCGCAGTGCGGCTCACAAATTTCCGAAAAATATTAGACTGAACAATAATATTGAAAACCGAAAACAAGATTAGTGGTTGAGTAATCAACTTGCTGTCTGCTCTCCTCTCTCCGATCCGTTTCCTATCCTTCTTCAGTCACAGCAGACCATTTGAATTAGAATCATGTTACGGGGCAAAATGAGACCAACTGACAATTACTGTTATTTTATATAAAAAAATCAAAAAATGCAAAATTTTGGTTCAAGAAAAAATGTATTAATTTTTGCAATTAAAATTAAAATAATATTCTAATCGCTCAAAATTGTTGCAAATTTACTGACAAACTTTGGGAGATGCCCTTACATGGACTTTGGTACCGTTTGGAGAAACCTTATGAGGGAATGCTGTGCCGCAAGTTAGAAGTCACAGTTACCACTTAAACTTCGTATTTTCAGTTTTTGGCGTTTCATATAGTTTTGTCGGTAAATTTACAACAATTTTGGGCGATTAAAATATTATTTTAATTTAAATTGCAAAAATTAATACATTTTTTCTTGAACCAAAATTTTGCAATTTTATGGATTTTTTTTTTATAAAATCACAGTAATAGTTTACAGAGTGTTCAATGCGATGCCCATCTAGGTACTGCTTTTCGCAATTAGTGTAAAAATTTTCAGCTCCAGAACTGATCCTGGTTGAAAGAAAAATGAAGTTCTTGAACCCAATTTTTCAGTATTCAACAGGCCGCCATTTCTAAGTGAAGAGGCTCTGGAGTCCAAAACTCATTTGACCACTTTAGTAGGCCTATTACTACTAAACAACAGCCAATTAATCGAAATCAGAAGAAAAAAATTTTGGGGGTGTCAACCACCCTAAATTGTTACACTATACTGATCGATATCAATGATCTGTATGCATGTAACTGGTATTCAAGTTTTCAGACGGCACGGCAGAAACATATGAGTTAGTTAGCAGAAAGGTCAAGATTGCTCAAAAATGTGTGGTAATACAATAAAAAATTATTGTTTACAATAATTGATAAGTGAAACTACTTAGCACCTAGACTGGTTTTTATTCCTGGTGTCAGTTGTTCATTTATGTTAACAAAAACTTCGCAAACCATATGTAGAAGTTATCATGTAGCACGCAAAAATGATGATAGAGTTATGGTAGTGGTTAGAAATATTCTTACAATGAAATAGCCAATCTGGCCAACGATAAATTATACCAAATATAATTGCATTGACTGTATCGAATGTCCTTCGTATTGCAAATTCTGGAGATTGCAGTGCTTGGTTCAGAGGCCGTCTTGTCTTGATGTAGGACTCAATCATTTCCTGAGCTGCACTGGCTTTATTTTTTCCAACTTCGGTGGTGAAACAACCGCACACAACTTTAGCAAATCTTAAACCCATGTCGTCAAAACAATCCTAAAAGCAATAATACAAAAATATAATGTAATAGCAACTGAAAAACCTATAACACGAATCTCACCCATTCACACGAAAACGTTGTTAAATATTTCAATTTAATAAAAACGTTTTCATATATTTTCTCGGTATATAGAAAACCTCGTTTTCTATGTACCAATCTTGGTCTATTTCGCAGCCGGTTACCACCAGAAGAACTGGAACTTTCCTTTCACAAATGCTATCCACAAACATATTGAAGTTTGTTACCATCGTGTCAGTAATCCTGCCTCTACGAATAACAAATATCATAAGTGTACATTTCCATTTAACTGGTATGCCAAATTTTTCACGTTTTGGATGGCATCCAACGGATGGACAGTTCCATAGGTTGCTTCGGCGAAACCGGCAGTGTCATAATGTGTCGCCATAAGGATCCTTGTATCCCGTTGTTTTAATGGTACAACCGGTTGCTTGATCTGATGTTCTCGCCACATATGCTCCGCATATCATGTTAACGATAGAGCTTTTTGCAACACCTTAAAAACAAAAAAATGTTGCATAAATATGCAGGTTTAGTGTAATTCCTTTCTTAAAATTTCTGTTACCGGTTTCCCCCACAATAATTATGTTCCGTCCACCCATTTTTGCTTATTGCCTGGGAAAGAACTGGTAAAACATTTACGTGAAGTCGCTTAGCAAATTGTCTAAGCTGAACTAATTAGATGCCTGAATAACTTGCCTTGCATTTATAGCTTGCATATCCGTAAAACCTCCGCAGCGCAGGCTGCGCTTGCAATAAAAATACAGTGAAGCACTGATACGATGAATTGTCTTGCTATTGAATGGATTTTGCAGATAAGCAGGTAACAGTGTTGCATTTTGTAGGTATGCATTCATGCTTATATATATGTATGCATCATATATGTTTCTGAGGAGTTATTCAGCGTCAAAGTTGGAAGCGCTGCACCAGCGTAGCATATACCACCAAGCACAAATCTCCTAAACCAACCAACACAAACCACAACCACCACCGGGACACTGTTATGGTTGTTTTTTATTAAGTTATCTAAAAAACCTAATTTTTAGGGATCTAGTAGAAATTATTATTGATCAAGTGGATATTTATAGGGATCTAGTGGACATTTGTAGGAATCTAGTGGAAATTTTTAGGGATCTAGTGGACATTTTTAGGGATCCATTGAAAATTTTTAGGGAACTAGTAGACGGTTTTACTCCGGTGGTGGCTGTGGTTTGTGTTGGTTGGTTTGTGAGATTTGTGCTTGGTGGTATATGCTACGCTGGTGCAGCGCTTCCAACTTTGACACAGATTAACTCCTGATCGGGAAAGAGTGGCAACATGCGGTTTTCAGAAACGAATAGACCAAAACTTCTTATATCAAATGGTACTGGTTTCATTTGGATACTCTGCCTTAATGGTAAAGGGATAAATACTGGTAAGTATATCAAAGTGGATACTTAAACGTTATGGTTTTTGTAAAAAAACGCTGTAATACGGCTACGAGTACAGAATGATAAAGCAAACGCTTTTTCATATGCATGATGTTTATGAACGTGAAATGAATGAAGCAAGCTGGCAAGAATTTGAAAGTGCATTGGTTGAAGTTAGTCTATGTGTTTTTTGCGTGTATTTTTCTACAATATATTATGTATTCAAACCTGGTTTAACGTTAGTAATAAGGTTTTATTCTTGCTAATACCATTACTAGATTATTACACACATTATTGATCGCACTTTGCTAGTTATATATTATTCCGAAATGGAATCACAGTTTGTATTTGTTACTTGCAGAAAATTTTTTGTTTGTTTACTTTTAATATTTGTTAAGTCGAAATGCCACCCTGACCTACTCCAAGGGTATTAAGTGCAGAATATGATTATTATTTGTAACCTTGTATAATACATTACAACATAGATATAATCTAAAAACCGAAAAAGTTCTTTATTTTTTGAATAATCCGGGCAAGCCAAGATTTTTTCTCGAATTTTCTTGGTATTTGAAATTCTGGCGATTTCACTACAACGTTCAGGAGCTTTTGTGTGTTGTTGTAGGACTGAATCATTTCATAAGCAATAACGCGCTTCTTTGTGGACGTGTCGTTGGAGAAACAACCGCACACAACTCTATCAAATCTTAAACCGACGCGGTCAAAAGAAATCTAGAAGTAAGTATGCAAACTAGTATAATCTATTGACAACTGATTAAATATCAGCTTACCAGATTTTACACACTCATGTCGCAAAAAAATTGAATATGCTAAGTTAATTATAAGTCATACATAGTGGTATATTATACCTTGTTTTGGATAAACCAATCGTCAGAATCGTCGTCCAATTCGCAACCGGTTACAACCAGATTGACCGGGACCTTGTTTTCGCATATCGTGTCTACAAAAATTTTGTAGTTTTTCACCATCGTGTCTGTAATCCTACCTCTACGAATGACAAACATCAGTAGGTGTACATTTCCATTTAAGGAGTTTGCCAATTTTTTAACGTTTTCGATGGCTTGCAGCGGATTAACCGTTCCCAGGGCTGCTTCGTCAAACCCAGCAGTGTCATAATATGTGTCGCCATAACGATCGCTGTATGGCGTTGATTGAAAGGTACAACCGACTGTTCCATCTGATGTTTTCGCCACATATCTTCCGCATATCATGTTAATGACAGAGCTTTTTCCAACGCCTTAAAACAAAAAATATAATATATATATGAAGATATACAATAAAGCAATTGCTTAAAATTTCTGTTACCAGTTTCCCCCATAACAATTATATTCCGTCCACCCATTTTTGTTTCGAGTTGGTGAGAAAATCGGCACACAATTCTCGTGTAGTTGCTGAGCCAATTGTCTGAGCCCAACTAATTAGATGACTGACTCTCTTGCCCTGCATTTATAGCTTGTGTATGCGTACAATTTGCGCGTGCAATAAAATTGCTCAATTACTGATATGATGTTTTGTTTCGCTATGAAATGGACTCTGCAGATAAGCAGATTGCGGTTTTGCATTTTGCAGATCATATGTCATGTTTGAA
>CM056171.1:57289467-57305467 GCA_029691765.1 Entomobrya proxima | reverse complement strand
AGTACTTGAAACAAGCTATTCTCGACATTGAGAAGCATGTTCCAGAAGAGTACTTGACAAATGAGAAAAATGAAGGGTCAGATTAGATTTGTTTTCCCTTTCAATAATTTTTTCAACAGCATTTTAAAAGCTCCTATCATAAAATTCTTTACAATAATATTCAGTTGTCAATAATGTCACAATAAGATGCTGTTGGTCATTTTAAATAGTTTTTAACAGCTTTTAAGAATCTCTTTTCGTTAAGTTCTTTTCAATAATATTCAGTTAGGTTAAAATAAGATGCTGATCATCATTATTAATGTGCTTAAGAAATTAATAGTCTCCAATTCATTGAGTTTTAAAAATTACTACATTGTCATATCATGAAGCATTTTGTTAATTCAAGATTTGAATTCTCATGTATGTTTGTTCTTGGAAATAAATATTTTCTTTTAGCTTCTACAACAATGAAACCAGGGGAAAAGGTTTATTTTTTTCGTGCACTCAACTCAGCCACCATGCCATACAAAGCCACTTCATTGGCTGCAGGTTTCGATTTGTCCAGTGCATTCAATTATAACATTGGGCCGCACAAAACAGTTGCAATTGATACTGGCATTAAAGTTATCTTACCTCCAAATTGTTATGGAAGGGTTGCCGGAAGGTCTGGTCTTGCTCTAAAGCATGATTTGATTGTTATGGGTGGTACTTTTTACATAACACTTTCACACATTTCAGTTATTTTCATATTTCGGAAAACTTAAATAAAAGATGAATGATTCGTTCGTGCTATTTAGGTGTAATTGATAATGACTACACTGGCACAATCTCCGTGATTGTTCACAACTTGGGTAATCACACTTTTGCTGTTACAACCGGGGATAGGGTGGGGCAGATTGTGGTTGAAAATTACTTCACTGGAGAAGCTGACGAGGTGATGAACTTCGCTCGGAAAACAGAGAGAAATGAAGCTGGCTTTGGGTCCAGTGGAGTTGCAATGGAAGCGTTAAAAATTGAGTAAAGATGTGTTGATTGAATCTTAGCTTTCATAACATTTAATGGTGAGAAAATAAATTGGAAGTAGTATTCGTTTCTTCACAGATTAGCATGGATTGAATAAAAATAAAAAACCTATGTATTATGTTCGACTTTGACTGTGTTTGCTATACAGCTCATTACTTTACATTTTCCCGTACAGTATAGATATTATATTTTTACAACATTAATGCATTGACGTCTAATGTTAAGTGATACATTCATAACGCATGAAGAGAACTAGCTCAAGTAATATACGTGCATAGAATTCAATTGCATTGAGCATGAAGAAAAATAGAAGAAAGCCATAAACATAGTTGTATCTCATGAGCGACAGCTTAATTTACATGGATAAACAACAGCTTTATCGCACGTATACCACAGCGTGTTTTTGTATAAAGCTTAGAAATTTAAGTAGAAGATAAGACATGAAGTAAATCTCTTACGTACAAGCTTATTACATTTTACATTCAAAGTTTTAGGTACACAAAACATGCATGTACATGTATGGATTTAGGTATGCAAGCTGTAATAAACTGAATTCATTTTTTTCATATTGAAAGAAGAAAAACAGAATATGAATAATGAAGTAACCAATGCTTTACTCCAAAAGCATAGAAAGAATACATATTATATATTCTGGCCACTTAATATTCTATCCAAAGATGATATTTAGCATATTTTCTATTCCTTCAGTTTCTACTTATTTAGTAAAACGAGAAATGTTGCCCTTTACACCTTACATCTTCATGTAACATTATATTTTAGCCTACGTGAGAAAACGAAGAAAAATGTCCTTATTTCTATCCTAATCACCGCAAAACCATACACTTTATATAGTAGTCACCTAATGGCATTTAATTTACTTTGTACAAATTCCTCGTTTTAGCTTAGGCGAAGCCAAACAGCTTTAAATTAAGCATTTTGTAAATAGTAGAGCATGATGAAAACTAGATTTCTTTTACATAAGAAAGCCACTGAAAGACCACTCATTTATTTAGCACAGTATTAATTATATTAGTTATGCACACTATTCAATCGCTGAATATAAAACAAAGTTGAGTCAGCAAAATGTGTAAGTAATGGTGTCTGATGACATAAAAATGTCTTTGCTTGCATAAATTATATCTTTTTAACTTAAAAAGTCTTCAAAATGGTCTGCCACTGAACGCCCAAACGAAGTTTGGGCGTTCAGTGGCAGACTACCCATCATCAAGCGTGCAATGAGCTGAAGAGTTGCTGGGGAAACGTAGATTGGCCTGAGATGATGCAAGGAGACAAATTTCGGGAGATAAAGTGGCACTTTAATCCACCGCATTTGCCGCACTTTGGAGGTGCATGGGAGCGTATGGTGCAAGCTGTCAAGAAGATCTTGAAGATATCCCTGCATGAAAAGTTCCCGAAGGACCAGACACTGCTCACTATGATAAAAGGAGCAGAGAACATCATTAACTCTCGCCCTTTGACCTATACTAGTACGGATCCTGCTGACCCAGACCCGCTGACGCCGAATCATTTCCTACGTGGTTTCTCGGACATCGGTCCAACTGTACCAGGAGAGTACGAACCAGCCGATGCTGTATTAAGGTTGCAATGGCGAAAGGCACAGTATTTTTTGGAGCTATTTTGGTCTCGATGGACAAATGAGGTAATGCCTGAGCTGGCCAAGCGGGAGAAATGGCATTTGAAAGCTGAACCTCTGGAGGTCGGAGCAATCGTGCTTCTTGTAGATGACCAAGCTCCCAGGAACGTATGGAGGAAGGCAGTTGTCACCTGTGTACACCCAGGAAATGACGGACAAGTTCGAGTCGTCGAAGTGAAGACTGCGGAAGGCAAAACTTGGAGGCGGGGCGTTCGCAAGATCTGTCCGTTGGGTATTAAGATGGAAAATCAGGGCTCTAACCCTGATTTGGGGGTCGGAATGTCGACACATGAACAAAGAGAAGACAAAGAAGAGAAGCTTCGACAAGCCGCCTGGTTGGCTAAGGGATCATAGACTGCGTGGCGACCGCGAAATAGAAAAAGCAAGAAATGTGAAGCGAGCTTCGGCTCGGAAAGGGCAGTGTGCTCAAGACTTCAGGGAGAGCAAGGTTGTTCGCAAGACTCGTAGATTGCATTCTTGAGATTTTGTTGTTGAGTCTAATTATTCTGTCGTTAATAAATCTGGGCGTAATTAAGAAAACTGAAACCACCGTGTCTTATTGGGTCAAGTTATTTCCCTAGTTAGTGGCTAAGCTACCATAATTTTAACTATCCATTCGTGGCCATCGGGCTTTAGCGAGGGTTCTGTGATTAAGTAGCGGTCAAGTTTCTACGAGTAGGACTCCCAAAATACCGTTTAGCAGGGGAAACCCTGTATTAGGGATACAGTATCCTTTAGAAAAGAGAAAAAGAAACCGTGAACGAACACACTGCTTGTACGAAAAATTTGCATGCACAATTCGCATTGGAATGGACGTTCACCAGTGTGTCCTCTTTCTTGATTTATCCATGCATTTCTGCTTGCAAACACCTTCTCACAGTACTTGCAGTTGTACGATTTTGTACAATTATCACACTTAAAAGCCTTTTCCGCTAGATGAAAGCGCAAATGGCTTTTCCGCTCTCCGGATGATGAAGGTGCTTTGCTGCAAAGACTGCAGTTAAAAGGCTTCTCTCTGTATGCTTACGTATGTGTATCCTCAAGAAATCACCTCTTGAAAACTCACTTTTACAAATCTTGCAGGTGTGCAAATTTTCCTGAATGTGTGACTTCAAATGCGCGTGTACAGAACCGGACTGTTTAAAAACATTGTCGCAGAAAACAAATTCAAACGGTTTTTCGTTCGTGTGAATCATCTTGTGTACTCTGAGAAGCTTTATCTGTGAAAAACATTTGGTGCAATGTTTACAATAATGGGGGTTTTCGCCCAAATGCACCGCCATTTTTTGTACTTTTAAATTTTCCGGCCGAGTGTAAGATTTCTCACACTCATTGCATTTATATGGTTTTGCGCCGGTATGTCTAACCACATGGAGTTTCAAAGTGTAATTATTACGGAACTGTTTGCTGCAGATTTTGCATTGTGGCCTGTTTGGGTGACATGCTCCTTTATTTTCCATTTTTGGGAAACCTATTAAACAGAAAAGAGAGTTGAATCAAAGACATATATTCTTGATTTTTGTGGATTGAACTTTGGAGAAAATGCTATTTTGTTAATTGGATTATGGATGTCAAATATTCTTACCTCCAAGAGTTTTCCAAAATTACTCTGCAATTTTAATTCAATGTTGCGTAAACTTTGTATTTCAGCAGTAATCAGGTTCGTTTTATTTTAGTAACTGAAAATTTTAATACGAAGACTCAGATGCTCTCACCTAAGAACTTCTGCCAAAATCTTATGCTTCTGTAAAATACTACCCTACTACACTACACGACTCAAATTGACTTGAAAGGTTGGCTTGAGCTACTACGCACAACCTTTGTTCGACGTGCTTCCTTAAATGTTGAAATTTGGATGAATGACTTTCAACAATAAAAAATGCAGACCCAGGCTTTGCTGGTTCATTTATTTTTAATCATTTCAAGAAGCTGTTAGAATTTGGACAAAATAGAAACAAACGCGCGGTGTTATGGTTGGGTACTTTCATTGTTTGAGCTGAAGCTCATTGGTTTATTCAAGTGGTACTACGTGCGGAATCTTACGTAGGCTCACTGGGCAGAAAAATGTGCCCAACTATTACAACTGTTTTTAACCCAGGGAATGTCAGTTAAATCTAAGGATATGGTTAACTATTGTATCATTTATGGTAACACATTTAGTACCCATGAATTATAATGTTGTATTAATCGATTCAAAGTTAGTGGTTAGTATGTTTTACGAGTCAGCTTTATCAGCTAAGTAAATGCAGTAAGCTTTATACCCATTAATGGAAATGGAGTAAGGAGCAATGAACAAACAAAATCCTGCTGGCATATTTATTAATGTTTGCGTTTGTATTCTTTAAGAAATCGTCAAACATTTAAACAGGCACTCATTGGGGAATTCTAGTAGTTCTCATGTCATACGTTTTTGCTGTAGATTTAAAACATAGGCACTTTTAATGCGTAAGATACTTGCTAGAGCTGCAAAATGCATTCTTTCTTTATTATTCGTGCCTGTGAATAAAGAAAAAGACAAAGGCTTACTAAGGTCATCATACACACTTTACATTGCGTGGTTTAAGCTCTGCTTTTACGTTTACTTTGTAGTGAATGCTTTTGAAAAGTTACATTTAAATATGGTTGAAAGAAAGTAATATAGCTAAACGTTTTCGTACATATGGATGTTTCTGCTTCATTCCATGAGGTATTAAAGTTGTATTTGAAAACTCTACGCTCCATCACTAAATTAAAATTATAAGCTCGTAATCCTAATCCGTTTTTAAACAATGCACTGGAACGTAAGCTTCATTTGCTTAAGCTAAGATATCATGGAATAGCATTGCAACAGTTGTCACACAGATCTCGTTTGTTACCACACCACTCTTGTGTACATTCGTCAGGTACTTACATTTTACAGGTTGTGAAGAACCTTTGTAAATGCAGTGAATGTGTTGCCTGAAACATTAAATGGAAACGCAGCTTTGTAAAGCTTGCTGTTATTAAAATCTATAAAGTACTTTGTTTTTAGCAGTAGTATAGTTTACGTTCTTTGGTGACTTGACCATAACCACTTATATTATAAGAAATTTGTCTATGAATTAATGGTTGAACTATGCAAAATTATGAAAAGTAGTTTTACTAAAAACGACAAGCAATATATATATTTCAGCAAATAAAAGTTTTAGTTTTATCAGTAAACTTTCAAGTTTCAAGTAAAGTAAAGTTTCAAGTACAAAATCTTGCAGCAATGAAAATATAAATCGCAGCAGAAAGACCAGTGTTGCAATGCAAAATTTGCAACAAATCCTTTCCTTATAAATCAACTCTTCAGGCACACATGGTGGTACACTTACGTGAAAAAACATTCAAATGTGATTTGTGTGATAAACAATTTACGCTTTCCAGCAACGTGAAAGCTCACAAAAGAATGGTGCACCTGAACCAGAAGCCATTTCAAAGCACACATTGCCAGAAAAGTATTTTTCGGAAAGAACAACTCATTCAGCACGAGAGGACTCACAGCGGGGATAAAACTTTTAAGTGCTCCCTATGTTCTAAACGTTTTAATCATAGCAGCAATTTGTATAGACATTTACGAAGTCACACTGGAGAAGAAAGTTATTCGTGCTTATTGTAGTAAGAAATTCAGGTGTAAGAGGGGCCGTGACATGCACGTTAACAATCATGAAGGTAAATTTCATGATGATATTTTTGTGAAATTTTATTATTTGGCAAATCTAATAATTATGAACCAATTATTTATTTGATCTTCAGGAACCACACTTACCACATATAAAAGATATGAATGCTTGTTTTGCAAGGCGTGTTTTACTTCGTCATCAAATCTCCAGCAACATATTTTTACACATACTCAAGAAAAACCTTACATATGACCTGATTGTAATTGTGAGTTTGGCCACGCTAGTAATTTAACGCGGCATAAGAAACATTTACACTCGAATTGTCGACCCAGTCCTTGTGATCTATGTGGAAAGCCATTTAAGGACAACGAAAGCATGCTACTACATTTCAGGACACACTTGTGTGAAAAAACCTATAAATGTGAGTTGTGCGACATGGGATTTTATCAAAGGAATAGGTTGAAGGAACACTATATTGTGCACTCAGGCATAAAGTCACATAAATGCACCGAATGCAGCAAAGCATTTTCCCAAGCCGGCAATTTGAAACATCACAAAATGAGAGTGCATTCCAATGAAAGGCCTTGGAAATGTGAATTTTGCGATAAGTGTTATGCATCTAAGGCAGAGCTTGTATTACACGGAAAGATTCATATTGGCAGAAAGCCGTTTTAGTGTACAAAATGTAACTTAAAATGCATGCAAGTTTGTGGATACAATTCACATATGCGAAAACGGGAGATTAAAATTTACCCATATCTACAAAAACCATTATTAATTTCCTTGTCTTCCTAAAATACTCCGGTGAATATTTAGACACTAGATATGTGGACGTTAAGTAACTTTAGTTGCTTAAACCAGCGATTGTTTCTAGAAAAAGCTTTGCTTCCTGACGTGTATTTGGAAACGTTCAAACTGGTATGACGGGAAACGACCCCAAAAATTATACAAAAGCTATTGGAATCGTAGAAGTTCCAACGTTTTCTAGTAATTAAAAACTACGGGGAACATATAGGAAGTAGTTTCAAAACTCTCACATCTAAATTGCAGCTTTGGGGATTAATCAAACCGAGGTAAACCGAAGCCGGCACCCTTTGGTATTCCTATGCAAACGTAATGAACAAATACGCTGAAATGCAAGAATTATCCATAGCATGCAATCAATGCTGCTTAGCCTTTTATTTTTATCACGGAAATTAAAATCAACTAATGAATGACCTGAGTAGAACTGTAATCTTGACCTAACCATTTCTGATTCTATTCATTCGTTTTTATCTCAGCAGTGAAGTTATCAAAAATAGTATGTTTTTATGCTTTGGCGTCATGCATCAAACACTCGTCATAATGATTTGTTGAGAGCAAACCTACACACTCCGCTCAGTAATTGAGATAAAGATATTTTCTGTGTCAGCGTTATGTTATCTTAACACGGCTGAAATCATGAACTACCTGACTCTGCTCGTAAGTAAAACGAACGATTGCAGGCATGCAAAAAATAAAATTCCAGTTTAATCACCGGATACACAGTTAATGTATATAAGTTTGTAGATATTATTACCACAAAATCTATACTGAGATGGTTATCAGTTTTTGATTGTTATAAACCTGCTTTTGTGCTACGCATAACCGTATGCATATATCATATTTGCATATAATTGTAGTGAAGTTCAGAAGCAACTTTGCTAGTTTGTTCTAAAGACGTGTCCATTGTTTTGTTTGTTTTTACCTAGAAAATAAGAATATTAAATCTGGTTAGAGTAGGAACACGACTTACACGTAGGCTTTTTTATTTACATTTGAAATTTCAATCTTCAGGTTATCTGCTTAAAAAGGATTAGTTGGTTGTTAAAATACAAAATCCATTATTGAACATTTCCACATAAATACTGGTACCAAGAAAATTGAAGAAGTTTGTATTGTTCAAAACATGAAAACCTTGAGGTGTTTCTAAGCCCTTCAGGTACTTCTCCAACATTTTTTATAAAAGCAATTTTTTCAAATTTTACAAATGCATTTATATAAAACTTTACGCATACAATGAAACTAACCCAACATCTCATGAAAAAGGCCGTTGGCTGTGTATTTGCAAATGTTTGGCCTTGTGTATATGAGCCACGGTAGAAAATCAAACGTACATATATTGACTGTGCGGTGAACCTCATATTGGAAGTGTTAGTTTGCATAAAGCACTGGAGCAAGCGCGCACGCATTGAGTTTGAAAATTGTTTCTAGGAATCTTTTAAGTTTCCAGTCAATAAACCCGATTCTGTGCCAGGATTTAAGCAAACTAAATTAATTACAAAACGTTTGATTGTTTCCAATACTCAACAATCCTCAAACCGTAAAGCCAGTAATCAAAATTGTTCAAACCTATTGAATTGTAAAAACCAGATAAACATGCACATAGACAGAAAGGTTTTCAAATGCGACGTTTGCAACAAAACGTTCAGCCGAGCAACTTATTTAAATGATCACACAAAAGCAGTGCACTTGGGTGAAACACCATTTCAGTGCAAGCACTGTAAAAAAGCTTTCACACAGAAATCTAAACTACTAAAGCATGAAAGGATTCACAGTAACGAGAAACCATTTTTCTGCACTTTCTGTTCCAAAGGGTTTGTGGAAAAAAAAAGATTTCCATGAACACTTACGAAGACACATTGGAGAAGCAATATATTCTTGTTCTCACTGCACCCGCTCATTCAAGTGTAAGAAAAGTCTTAAAAGGCACGTTGACAGTCACCAAGGTAAATGCTTTATAAATAGATCACAAAATAACACTGGAATGTAGTAAGTAAACCTGGGTTATTTTTTCTTTTAAGGAATCTTTGCGTTTGCTAAGCCCTTTGGATGCCTGTTTTGTGAATCACGCTTTGTAGCTTTGCCAAACCTACACCGTCACATTTACTTCCATACTCAGGAAAAGCCTTTTAATTGCACCGCATGTGGGAAAGAAGTCAGCGATTAAGGCAACCTAAAGAGACACGTGGAAAGTATACATAGTGACATATTATGTCATTGCTTCTGCGATTTATGTGGAAAACCTTTTAGAACCGAACAAAACATGAAGCTTCATCTCAGAACACATTTGGGTGAAAACCATACAAATGCGAAATTTGCAAAAAAGGATTCGTTACCAAAGCACACATGAAAAATCACTTGCTAGTGCACTCTGCCAACAAACTCTACAAATGCGTCCGATGTAACAAATCCTTTTCACAACCAAATGGCCTAAAGAACCACCAGCAAAGAGTCCATTCTAATGAAAGACTTTGGAATTGCAAAGTGTGCGATAAAAGCTTCAAGGCAAAATACATTTTGGAGCTGCACAAAACGGTTCATAGTACAGAAAAGCCTTTTCCATGCATTCATTGCAGTGCTTGGTTTTCCCACAAGGAGTACTTACGTAGACACCTACAATATCACCTAAAAGAAATAAGCTACCCATGTTCGCAATGTGGTAAAAATTTCACGAGCAAACAATACCGTGATAAACACGTCAACCAGCATAGAGGTATTTATACGCATGTTTATAAACTATTTCATAAAGAAGTTACCAAGTCTAATGATATGTATTTATTTTTTCAAGGAATCAATCACAAGCCGTTTCACTGCATCTTTTGTCCAGCAAGTCTTTCTCATTCGTCAGGTTTTAACTCTCACATTCGCTCACACACTGCCGAGAGACCATTTAGTTGCCCAACCTGTTATAAGGAGTTTAGGCACAGCGGAACTTTGGCAGACCACACTAAACGTGAACATTAACTTGCTCATTTATTGCGTAGTTTTCATTTAAAAACGCTCAATTGTACAAAAAAGTATTTATTTAGCTTGTTATTTCTTTGTGTGATACCAGTGCAGTTGTGAAGTACATTGAAATATCGTGAAGCCCTCTCATTTACTTTATTACAAAATATCATAAGCGAGCAACCTGTAAAATACGTCAACACGAATCTTCCCAACTTTGAGTTAATATACACCCACATGTTAATATTTTTTTTAATTATGCCTTTTTTGTAATATTGTAAATATATATAAATGAAATGAATAATTTATTTGTGAGCATTTTAAGGACACGTTTTGTATTATTTTTTAGCTAATAAGGAATCAATTAATTACTTGCTGCAACCAATTAATTACTTATGAAACCATGTTTAAGCATCACTCTGACATCTTGAAGGTCTCATAAAAATAAATATTGTTAACCAAATATAATATGTTAGTAAACTGAGCTTAGACAAGCAAATGCAATTGGTGGAAACTTTATTGAAATTGCCAAACATATCTTACAGTTCAAGCTTATATAAATATTTTTCTATTGTAAATGTGTTTGAAAATAAAAAAAGGTTTCTATCAACCATATATTTGTATAATCAGTCGTATCAAAAATTGGCTTAAGCAACACTTGATTTATATTTTTTAGTTTTTTGCGACAAACTCCATCTGTGATATTTATAAGCAGCTTCAAAAGTCAGCAGACTGTATAATATTATATTATGATAGTATAATAAGCGAATGAATGAAAGTAAATAAGGATCATGTTTGAAAATCATATACTGAATCCATTAAAAACGCTATTAGAAATATTAAAAATCTGATATTCAAGCTATTAATACAGGCTACTTTAGACAAATATTTGTTGTTCTAATGATAATTATTGCTGATAATGCGAATAATTAACAAATACATTTATTTGCAAATAAACATATTTTATGTTTGCATTACAATCTCAGAACAACAAGTGGAAGCAAAAGGCTTTTTATGGTTTTTATAACAAACTGTTATAAATGTTTTTAATTTCGATTTATACGGAAACCTTTTGCTGCAGACTTTGCATTTACAATTTTCCTGGGACCAGTTCCGTTGTTTTCCATGTTGATTTAAAACTTTGCTCAGATTGAAGGACATTACTAAAACTGAAAGCACTTACTTAAATCAAGGATATGTATTTCATTATTTCCCAAATTTGCTTTTAATACCTAAGTTGGAGTGATAAAAAATTAGTAAAAATTCCGGCTTGAGTGTGTTTAAAATAAACTAGCCCTGCTGCCTATTTTCCCATTTTAATTACATTCTTTTCTCTGCCATTAAACTCTGCTTAAAAATTGAAGGGTAATATATATCCGAGGAAAAGAGTCTTTCTTTTGTAAAAATTCGTCTCTATTTGAAGTATAATTAAATATCATGATCATGTAAATCATTCAACACTTTTTTGAGCATTAAATTGAAAACCAATACAATCAAAAGTGAAAATTACTTATTAGAAGAAAAAATTAAATATTCATTAATCACGAGCTAGAATCTTAATATTGCAATGTACTTTTCAAATATCTGCAAGACTTCGAAATATAATTGAATTCAATGGACTATCTAATTTATTTCGAAAAAACAAAGTCAGCCAACATTTTTATAATCTTCATTTAATTTTTTGAAAGTGCAAAAACAAATTTAGAATTCAGCAGTATATAAATATTAGGTTATATGTGCATAATTAAAAGAAATTTTAAAAATTTCTATTTACATCAAATTACAGTGGGGTAGTTATTTTCATTTAGCTTTAATTTAATTCAATTCTCCTTAATTAAACCAGCATCAAGTTCTGAAATAAAATAATTACAAATACAAATCACATATCATTATTTAGAAAAAATTTCATAATTTCGTACCTTTTTTTATTGTACCTTGTGTTGCTTTAATATGTGTAGGCGCATGTGAGTACTGGTGGAAAAATCCATCGGGCATACGCTGCACTTGTGGAATTTTTCTCCTCTATGTGTTCGCATATGCGAATAGTACGAGGAAGTGCACGTTGAGGTCTTGTCGCAAAACTGGCAGGAGTAAGGTCTCTCTTGAATATGAACACGGTAGTGTCTCTGAAGTTCTTCGCTGTATTTAATCGTCATATCGCAAAACACGCACGAAAATGGCCGGCTGGTGCTGTGAGTTTTTGAATGTTGCTTAAGACGAGACAAATGAGCAAATCGTTTTGGACATATCGGACACCTGTGAGGCATTTTGCTTGCGTGCGTTGTAAGGTGAACTTTTAGTTGTTCTTTTCCATTATACGATTTTGTGCATTGCGTGCATTTATGGGGTTTCTCCAATGTGTGTGCACGAGTATGTCTATTGCAATTTGCTAAGCAGTTGAAGGCTTTTCCACAAATTTGACATATGAATGGTTTCTTTCCGGTATGAACGTTTTGGTGAGTTTTTAAACTTGAATTAGCTGAAAACGTTTTGCTGCAGTAGCTGCAACAAAATTTTCGTATTTTTAAATGAACTTCTTTAACGTGACGTTTCATGTTGTCTTGCAGTGAAAACGATTTCTCGCACAGTTCACAGGTGAATTGCTTTCTTTCACTATGAACCAAATCATGCTTGCGTAGATAAGCTGCAGTAACAAAAGACTTTGGACACAATTTGCACTTGAAAGGCTTTTCTGCTGTGTGACGGCGCAAATGAACTTGTACCTCATAAATAGTCTTAAATGACTTTAAACACAATTCACATGTATGAGGGCGGTTATCAAAGTGCACCCGAAAATGGTTTCTTAGGTTAACCGCAGTTTGGAAGCATCTACCGCACAAACTACACTTATGTGGCCCTTCTCCAACATGAAAATTAATATGATTAAAGAGTGCGCTCTCATGAAGAAAATGCTTTTCGCAAAACGGACAAATGTGCTTTGGCATCTTCACAACAGTGTATTTTATATGAATTTCTTATTTAGAAGTTTTTCTAGTACACTCCACTAAACCGATTAACAATCTTCAATTTGGCAGCAATTAACAACAGGAAACTGTATAATAGTTACTTCAAAGTTCCTGCATTTGTTGAATATATAAAAATAATAATTCTGCGCACGCTCTATATTTTACAAGTGAAACAATTGTGGCAAACAAAACAAATTTTAGGCGGTACAATTTTCTGTAATACTGCTACTATGACGTTTGGGTTAAACTTGTATTAGACAGCAATTATGAAAACAGTGTTTGTATTCCAAATTCTAAACGTCTTCTGAGCAATGGTCTTACAGTAACTTCATCTTAAAACAGGTATGCAGCTTTGTGTATTAATACTAGAAGCGTACGTGATTTTCTTCACGCAATTAGAACAGTTTGCGTTGTAGCGGACTTTGGTACATAGCAGCAGCTTTATCATATATTTACAGCAGCTTATACTGCATGCTATTGTAAACAAGCTTTTGGCAGATAATGCAGTTATACCACGTTTAGCATGAAAAGAGGTTTATGTCTAATTATATCGTAATCTGAAAACCATCAAAATTTGTACGTTTTGTAAAATACTTAAACAAGGCTTGCATACCTTTCAACATGGCCATGCATAAGTACGATTCCTTTAGATTATTTATAACATAAACCTTTTTCTCCGAATTTATTAAGCTTTTACTTATTTCCTGTTCTTGGTATGTATGCATATCAGCTATATTATTAGTACAATTTAGTATTATTACCCTTCTTAAGTTACCGTGGCGCAAATATTGAAATAATAATATCACAGCTTTTCAAAAGTCAAAACAGCAAATTTAGGTACCTTACATCTACGTTTTAGCTTCTCTTTGCCCTATATTACTTAAGTGAGCTAAGAAATAAATAACCTTAAAGTAGAATCCACCATAAACGATTCAACTTGAAATTGGAGTAAAAAACCCATACTCCAGAGATCGGAAAATACTTTTAAACTGTAATTGAAATACAAATTACTTTCGAAATCGGAAAGTATTTCAATTACAAATTACAAAATACTTTTTGGACAAAAAGCATTTGAAATACTTGAGTATTTATATTTGAGTAAATACTTTTCAATTACCTTGTATCAGTAGATTTAATTTACGTCATAAATTTTACGAATAAGATTTCTGCACTGAGGTATCAGCTTAGATGCAAACATTCTATACCTTAACCATAACCTGGGAAGCCTCATATAAAATTATAGCAGAAATAACAAGTACTTGAGCTTAAAATGTTTGTGTGTTCTTGTCACCCGATCACCTATTTTAACTGTCATCAGCTATGCGTTTAAACGAGCGAAGGAAGGTAGAATTATAGTAGTTTTAACAACCGCTGTAATTGTGTTACACTATGATGGTGAACCTAATTTCAATTGATTAAAATGAGTTAAACATGTTCACGGTCAAGTCATTGCCTAGTTTTATTGCATAAATCTGTTTTTGGCATTCAGGATGAGACATGAAGACCAACACATCTCTACGCAAGGCTAAAAAAATTAAAGTAAATCTACAGCTACCTACTTAATATGCAAATAGCTAGATATAAGCGAGATAAGCAGTTCTTAGTATTACAAGTACAAAAAAACTTTAAATCCTTTTTAGCTACAACCGTTGAGAAAGCCATTGTGCATAAAATTAAAACGCACGCACACAAAGAAAGTCGTGCATTGTTATTACACTGAAATTTGCATTAATCGGGCTTCTATGCTTTTATAAAATTTTACCATTCACAAATATCAAGGAATATATCCTAAGACGTCGTTGATTCATAAAAATAAACTGGCGACATTGAGTCAACGCACGAGGTCTGAAAATTGTAGCAAAGGCAATATTATGGACAAGCAAGCCATGTTGTAATTTTTTGATCCTTCGAAATAATATAGATTATTAAGAGCATTTTGAAAGCATTGTAGTGCCAGACTCCTATCATTTTGGTTATTGAATTCTGCCGTTCTGCCTCAAAGATTCTTTAAGTTTACAAAACGCTCCTCTTTTTGTAAATATCCAAATTCATTCAAATATACTTAACTTATAGAAAGGAATGCAAAGTATTCTTAAAGTGTCTCAAGTATTATGTATAATGTTAAAACAACTAGGCACTATGCACGAATAATACTATCAATACCGTGAAATATAAACCTTTTTTCTAATCCCTTAGAAATGACAAATAGACAAAGTTACTTGTAAGAACATGATTTAGCTGAGAGCACTTAAGTAGTCACGTACGCCACTGAATCCGTGTATCACACATTTATGTTTAGTATAATCCAGATTTCCCTTATTCAGGTACTTTACAATTCCCTTACTTAAACTCGTAATGCGACTCATGATTTATTGTTATATTCTACTGTGCACAAATGAAACCTTTTTCAAATGCATACATTCCCCCAAACATACAACCATCAGCAGCATAGTCGTCAGTCTGTAAATGCGTGTCTCTGTCGTTATAGATGTACGTCAGTTCAGTTGTAACAAAATCTAAAATACAGTTTCGATTCACAAGCTAGTTTTCCAAAAATGGAGAAAAGCAACGCAAATTCAAAACGTTTTCAGTGTGAAGTCTGTCGGAAGGTCTTTCCTTACAAAAGCCGTCTCAATTACCATATGCGGGCACATACAGGCGAGAAGCCTTACAAGTGTAATCACTGTGAAACATCGTTTGCAGTATCTGGTGATTTACTACGTCACAAACGGGCGATCCATCTTCGTGAAAAGAGATTTCAGTGCCAGCAATGTGACAAGCAATTTGCAAGAAAAGATCATCTAACATTGCACGCTTCAGTTCACAGCGGTGAAAAACGCTTCCAATGTTCTATTTGCTCCAAGAAGTTTTCCGCACAGCAAAAGCTCTATTCCCATTACCGGAGTCACACGGCTGAAAAATGGTATTCGTGCACTGAGTGTTGTAAAACATTTACAAACAAGTTAATCCGCGACAGACACATTCGGAATCATGCTGGTATTTTTTAT
>CM056171.1:57209118-57289367 GCA_029691765.1 Entomobrya proxima | reverse complement strand
ATTGAGAAAAATCGCAACAGTGACATAATTTACTCCCCTGTCCCGGTAATGTTTTCAGACTATGCGAATAAGATGTCATTATATAGTTTTCCCGGTTCAATTGAAAATGCTGGAACAATAAATTATCTTATGGCACTGTATTTCTTCAAATCCATTAGAAGTCAAGCAATGCGGGGCAAGATTTTGCTCACCGTAAACTATGCAATGTTGGACCATTTTGACGACCTGTACAAATTTTTCGGGTACATTGTCACACGATTTAGGAATTGGGATAAATTTATTGACTCATTTGGGCTTGTTGTGGTTTTTGGGAATTACTCTGAGGATGTTCACCAAAATGACTCAGTTCTTAATGAAGAGATCCACAACACTCTTCAAGTTTACCTACAGTATTTAAGGATGTCACAAAATAAATCCTACGCAACTGCGGAGGAAAATTTACGAGGACAAGTTGCAATTTTAGAAACCTTACTGGGAGCTGAGAAATCTAAGGTACTATTCTTGAAAACTCCAAAAGATTGCAACAACCAGATGCACAGTGATGAGTACATACTGAAATTTCGTAATGAAAGCAGAGATCTTTTTGAAAATCGTTTAAACTGGACAATTTTGAATAGCTCTGATTTAAGAATGAATTTACGATTCAATTCAAATCAAACCGTTAACACTAAAATATTACCAGGTCTTCTGGATATATTGAAAGAAAGAACATCAGACAATAGAACAAATGGGCTATTTTCCACCTATCAGCAACATTTTCTAACCGTTTTCGACAACCATACAAGTAATGACGCAACAACTGCGGTGCAGAAGTTATTTTGCTATGTGATCTGGTTTGAAGAAGCTGTCGTGCTCGTCAATGTAACTGCCGCCTACGCAAACGTTAGATGGGAATATTTAAGGTATCAGGACGTGTGTGCATCTGGGAGCAATAACGGCGGACTGCTGGCATATTACAAGCTGGTTACATATCTGATGGGTTTAACACAAAACAATGAACCCAGTCTATCTGAAAATCTGAGCATATGTTTATTGAAAACACTTCATGGGTTAGAAACAGTGAAAAAATCTGTCCAGAGACATATTACCGAAGTAATTTTGCCAGATATTCTTGCTGGCATAGAAAATGAAGTTAAAACAATTTTCAAGGAACTTATAAAACTGTATCAATTCCACATTCTGTGCAAAAGCTGTGAAACACCACTACAAGTGCAAGTTTCCAATTTAAGCAGTGTCAAAAGCGAATTAGAAAAAGGAGGTTTCTCACTCGCCATATAACCGTGGGCTTTTCGGGATGTTTACACGCGGTGATAGAACTCCGAAAGCCGGATGCGCTGCAAAAAACCCCGTGCAAATTGGACCAACCTTGCCAAAGTTATGGCGGTTACAAAAAAATCGTTAACATGGGGGTAAATGGGGGACAGTGCCTATTTCAAACCCAATTTTCACTTAAAGGGCACGCATCTACAAGTAAACCAAAATGCTAATTCAATACTAGAGACTCTGGAGATGTTTTTAAAATCATAATCTCGATGGTGTTATCTCGTATTTTTTAATAAATCGATTTTGAAAATTGTGAAAAAATGGTACTGCACAATGGTATTTTGCACATTCTTTACACGGCCAAAAGTACAACCAAGGTATTTTCAACAAAATATCACAAAAATTGTTTCTGCTAAGTAAAAAATGTTACACCAAGTAATTTCTGACTGGTTCCAATTGGTGAGTGAGTATATATTAAGTATGAATATGCTTAGATTGTGTGTTTTTATTAACCAAATCACAAAATCTGTTTCTCTGTAAGTAAAAAATGTTGCACCAACTGATTCCTGACTGACTATGATTGATTTTAGAGTGACTACGATTGATTCCAGACTGACTACGGTTGATTCCACACTGAGTACGTGTTATTCCTGACTGACCACGAGTGACTTCTCATAACTTCCGTATATCTAATAGTTGATACGTCTTCCAAATTTGCCTGTAGTGACATCCGAATTGTGTAACTGCATTGTGGATATTGCATATCTTTATGTAGTACACAATAAAAAATTGAGGCAAGTACATTATTAGAATTAAATACCTTAATAAGTAAGTTCAAAATTGAGCCTTATCGAACTTTGATTACGTATATTCGTACAAAAAAAAGCTTTGCAATAAAATTACAATTTACGGACAAAATATTTGTCAGCATCTAAATTAAGCAAGTTTTTTACAAAGATCACCGGAATAAATACATAAAGGTCATTATGATTGGGGATTACGCAACATAAAGAAAGGACGCAATAATAAGTGATTTTATTGAATACCATTTTTACATAAACTATTGATTGTTTTGTTGATGACCCATTCGGTGTTCCCATTCCTCAGCTTCTTCTACCATCTGGCCACAGAGCAGACATCGTAGTATGACACGTTGAAGCTGCATGCCACAGCGGATGCAGAAATACGGCATACTGTGCACAACATAGTGGTTAGGATTTGGCTGCTGATATCCACACTCATGTGCAAGTCCTTCGTCTCGGTCACTAAGCCAATGTGGTTTTTATAACTGTCAGTACTTATGTTAATAAGCTTTTTAAATATGTAATTAATTTAATAACTTATTTGATTATTACGATTGAGTCGCAGAGAAGTCGCTTGAGCTAAAAAAATCAAAACATTCTTTCAATCACGATGAAACAATACATTCAGATTAATAAATATTTAATGGCGATGTGAACTTACCTGGTAGACAATGCATCCGCATTTGGCACATCTGATAAACTGCAAAAAAATGCACAAATATTTATTATTGAACTAGCTATCTATTACTCAGCTTTATTAGTGCAGCATCTATTCACGCCAATCAGAATTGAGAGAGTAGCCGACGTCACTCGTTTGAGAACCCTTGAGAATTATTAAAAGCTTAACATTTTTGCACATGCATACCCCGAACTAGAATCTTCATCGTCCATTTGCTGAGGATTATCTTCTTCCACCTCAAGTTGCTGTTGGACATCTGGTCTTTGTACATCCTCGTCAATGTCCATGGGTTCGCCACCTTCTATTTCATATCCCCTGTTCATTTTATAATCTTTCAGCCGCAGATCTCTTCCGATTCCACGATTATTAAAAAAGGCAGATTTTAAATTCCTGGACTATACTTATCATCAAAATTAAATCAATGCCTACTACACGTGCAAGGTTCTTTAATACAGGTAAAGTACTTTAAACAAGGAGCTAGTAATGGGAAGATTTATAGGGAAAAGATTCAAACAACTAGTTTTTGTGATCGCTCTGAACAAACTATATAAATCTCAGCTGAGCTTAAAGCTCTGCTAAAATTCAATGTAGCGCCTCGGAAGCAGTTGTTTCAAGACACTCCGTGTGTTGCTATGCTTATCGTAATTTTGAATGAGGATTGGAACACAGCTGACAACTCTAAAGACGAGAATAACTACTTGATCTGCTATTGGAAAAGATTGCTGAAACGCATCTTGCGACTAATTTCTTTATTTGTAGTTTAGTACAGTTTATTTGCAACTGTTCAATCGTTTTATAGATTTGCCGGTTAAACCGTTGTTGAGTATTTTTGTTGGAGAGTTGCAAACTGTGGATTGAAAATTGTGGAATTTTTAATTTCTTGGAGTTTTTGTAAAACTGAGATTGTGCATTAAAGCTGTAACAGCACACGAAAGCATTAGTTGTGATAGAATAAAAAGATTACTGTAGTTAACACATATTTTAGGGCAAAAGAGACTGCTTTATTTTTTATTCTCTAGCTTTCGCCAACTAAACGCTAGCTTTTTAAAGAGAAAAATACAAGGATAGTAGAGAGTAAGTCGACTGTTTTAAAGTTTGCGAATCCACGAATAAATCATGACTGGAAGATTGGAAGCTTTTATGTGTCCAGTTTGCTCAAGAACCTATAGCAAACGTAAAAAAATAAGGAAGCGAAAAGTTGACAAGGCTACTGCTGAGGCATTTAACTGGATACTCAAGCAGAAAGGACGGTGTCTTCGTCTTCAACCAGGGGCTTTTGTTTGTGGGTCTTGCTGGCTAATTAAACTGAATGTTAGAGAAGTAAAGGAGTCCAATGATTCCACCGATGACGAAGAGGAAATCCTGTCAGAATTTGAAGAAAATGACGAGGAGACTAGATCCTGTGAAGACATTTCTATGCCAAGCAGATCTATATCAGATGCTTCAAATATGTCGATTGACAGCGTAGAAACTCCTGGTCAAAGTTCTTCAAGTGGTCTTCGTAGGGTAAAATCAGTTATTGGTATGTTGAATAACTTTATTTAAATTATTTATTGCCTTGCTGAAATGAAAAATTATGTTCTTAATCGTACATACGCCGATAACAAGAAACATTTTTTATCATTAGGAAACGAAAATGATGAATACGTCCCCTATTTTGGATTCGAAACTTCTAATTCTGAATCAGAGCAGAATGAATCGGATGATGCTATCGATATGGATGCTTATGGAATTGAAGAAGAAAATCAGGTGATAATGACAACTCCTGCCCAAAATATTAATTTGTTCTCAACCGTTTTTAGTACAATACTAAATATTTATTTTGATTGTTCGTGAAAATAGGTGAACAAAGCATTCATTGTTACCGCTCCTCCCAACAATGGCGTGAATTGCTTTATTTGTAAGAAAACCGAAGAAAGGCTTCGGATACCGAGTATTGCAGCAGCTTTTCTCTTTATCGAAAAGAAAATCTTTCTGCCGTCAGAGTGCAGGGTTTGTGCTAGTCATTTAATAGACACAAGGCAACGGTTTTCTGAAGAAGGCATGAGGGAAATTACAAATCTCTCCACTCTAAAACCCTACTCGCTGTCTGTTCAAGAAATACAGAAGCTCTTAGACGCTCTCGCTGGTATGGCATCAAAACCTAGAATAGACTTTACGGAAACGGGTTATACAAAGGATTTTGACTACGCCACTTTGACTGGACTTACAAAATCACAATTTGGGGAACTCCATTCTATCCTGAAACCTAAATTAGGGTATTATTATTGCAATATTTTCAGCTAAACGTCAATTTGTTTGACTAAATATTTATAGTTATTATACACATTGTATTATTTATACTGATTTAACAGAAAGTCCAGAGTATTCTCTTCGGAAACCGCTCTAGCTTTAGCTTTAACCAAGCTTCATACTGGAATATCGCACCGGTTACTATCGCTCTTGTTTGGAACTTGTATTGCAACTTCTGCTCGGACCTTCATGCGTATCTGCAAACTCATACACGAACAGTTTGTTCCGTTGCACTTAGGATATCAGCATATCACAAGAGAGGATTATATTAAACATCATCATACAGTACTAGCTAATAGGATTTGCGAATGTGACGGAACACAAATCATTATTATTATGGATGGAACGTACTTCTTTTGTGGTAAATCTAGCAACTTTAAGCTGCAACGGAAACTTTTTAGTGTTCAAAAAGGTTCACCTCTGTCCAAAGCAATGGTTGTTTCGAGCCCATCTGGATATATTCTTGCAGTTGTTGGAATGTATTTGTCAAATGGAAAGAACAACGATGCCTCCATCACAAAGCACATGTTTTCTGAAAAAACCGGTGGACTACTTAGTTTTCTTAAAGCCAATGACATTGTTATTTGGGATCGGGGTTTCAGAGACGTTAACGCTGCAGCTCAAGGTTTTGGGCTTCAAACAAGGATGCCACACTACCTCACAAAAGGAGCAAAACAGCATTCTACTCTTGAAGCCAATGACTCTAGATTGACCACTTGCTTAAGATGGGTGGTTGAATCGGTCAATAGTAGGCTCAAGAGACACTGGAAATTTCTTGATGGTAGAATTGAGAACAAGTATTTGCCTAGTCTACAGATGTATGTAGAAGTTTGCGCTGCTCTTACAAATGCGTTCTGTCCACCATTGGCTACTAACAAACCCGAGCATTTAAGAATGGCAGATGAGATGCTGGCACGAAAGTTCTTATCAAATGCAATAAAAGATGGACTAGATGATGGTACAATCGTAGGAGTCTCAAAAAGAAGCAAGTGGGAACTTTTGGAAGATTCTGCTGTTTCTGACTTTCCGTTCCTTACCCTAGACGACTTGCGTAATATAACATTTGGAGTATATCAAATTAAATGTGCACTTGGCTACGCAGCAGAACATATTAACGAAGAAGGAAAGTACATGGTGAAGTATCAGAAGCTAAATCTGGGTGATTCGGCAAATGAAAAGCTTTTAGGGTAAGTAATAGAACCTAGAATAGTAAGAGAATTTAAAAAAATAGTCTCAAATAATAATCACAATTTCAGGGTAATTCTTAATATTTCAGGGTAAAACTGGAATCACGACATGTTTCCTCTGCTAAGTACGATGTTTATGTTAAGTACAAGCCTGTGTCCAACATGGATGCTTCCAATGCTTCATACATTCTGGGGTGGTATTGCACTTGCAAAGCTGGAGCAAGGGTTGTTGGATGTTGTGCGCATGTATGTTCAGTTTTGTATCACTTGGGATTCAGAAGATACGATCCTACATGGAAACCCCCTGCCAATTCAATAGGCTCCAATCTAAAGGATGCATCCTTAAGAGAAGTCTCTTCAGAGAATGAGGAGCCTACTTCGTCAGCAGGAAGAGGTGGACGTGGAAGGCCAACAACAAATAAAGCACCGGGTAGAGGAAGGAGTAGAGGCAGAGGAAGAGGCAGAAGCAGTGGGAAAAGCTATGACTTGTACAGTTCAGATTCCAGTGAAGGGCCTTCAACTTCATCAGCAACAAGAGGTGGAAGGGGAAGATCCGGAAGGCCAGCAACAAATAAAACACTGGATAGAGGAATGAGTAGATGCAAAGAAAGGGGCAGAGGTAGAGGCAAAGGGAGAGGAAGAGGTCGAGGTAAAAGCTCAGACTTATCTGATGCAACTGAAGAAAGTCGCTCACTTGAGCATATCACATCAGAGTAACCGATTATGAGAACCCATTAAAATTCCTAAACGAAACTAACCAAACTAAATCAAGATTTATGTAATAGCCGGACGTAGAAATTCTTTAAATTGGTTAGCCATGCACACTTTGGAAATCCGAGTTTTCAAAACTAATCCTTATTTTCTAAAACCTTTAAAAATTATAAAAATCCCTAGCTTAATTAACAAACTACCGAGTTTACCTTTCATAAACACAAATGTATTCTACAACATCTCAAGTTTAGTATACAAAATTCCGAGTTTAGTCTACAGAATTTTAAGTTTAGTATACAAAATCCCGAGTGTGTTCTTGAGAATAAATATATTTGAAAAAAGTAAAAATCTCCTCGTTTGTCGCAAAATAATTTCCACATGCGCTAGTAGATATTAAACTTTCTATTTTTGGGTTTTGATTCATGTACAAGCTAATATTTTAAATATGTCCGGTGATAATAATAAATCCTAAAAATATAAATAACAATTATGCAATTAAAAGATGGTTAATAAAAGCACACTCTCTAATCTAAGCATATTCATATTCAATACATACTCACTCATCACTTGTAAACAGTCATAAATCACTTGGTGTAACATTTTTTACTTATATCCTATCCTAACCACTATGTTGTCTACAACATGCCGTATTTCTGTATCCGCTGTCGCATGCAGCTTCAACGTGTCATACTACGTTGTCTACTCTGTGGTCAGATGGTGGAAGAGGCTGAGGAATGGGAACACCGAATGGGTCATCGACAAAACAATCAATAGTTTATGTAAACATAGTATTCAATAAAATCACTTTATATTGCGTCCTTTCTTTATGTTGCGTAATCCCCAGTCATAATGACCTTTATGTATTTAATCCTGTGATCTTAATAAAAAACTTGCTTAATTTAAGTGATGACAAATATTTTGTCCGTAAAAATGTAATTTTATTGCAAAGCATTCTTTTGTACAATCAAATGTAGTCAAAGTTCGATGAAGCTTTATTTTGAATTTACTAATTCAGGTAATTCTAATAATATACTTGCCACAATTTTTTATTATGTACCACATAAATATATGCAATATCCACAATGCAGTTGCACAATTCGGATGTCACTACCACTACAATTTGGAAGACTAATATACTATTAGATATACGGAAGTTATTAGTAGTCACTCGTAGTCAGTCAGGAATAACACGTAGTCAGTCTGGAATCAATCGTGGTCAGTCTGGAATCAGTCGTAGTCAGTCTGGAATCAATCATATTCAGTCAGGAATCACTTAGTGTAACATTTTTTACTTAGCAGAAACAATTTTTGTGATATTTTGTTGAAAATACCTTGGTTGTACTTTTGGCCGTGTAAAGAATGTGCAAAATACCATTGTGCAGTACCATTTTTTTCACAATTTTCAAAATCGATTTATTAAAAAATACGAGATAACACCATCGAGATTATGATTTTAAAAACATCTCCAGAGTCTCTAGTATTGAATTAGCATTTTGGTTTACTTGTAGATGCGTGCCCTTTAAGTGAAAATTGGGTTTGAAATAGGCACTGTCCCCCATTTACCCCCATGTTAACGATTTTTTTGTAACCGCCATAACTTTGGCAAGGTTGGTCCAATTTGCACGGGTTTTTTTGCAGCGCATCCGGCTTTCGGAGTTCTATCACCGCGTGTAAACATCCCGAAAAGCCCACGGTTATATGGCGAGTGAGAAACCTCCTTTATTGCTGATTTTTTCGTGTTGCCAATTGGGTTGGTCAAACGTACTATCAAACATATTATAGGTTCGTATTAGCAGAACCTACTTGTGCCAAGACGTTACTATATTAGCTCATAAATCCTATCTGGCGTTTACATCTATCAGCTAACTACAACCTTTAATCTATCTAATTTTTGCAAGCAAGTCCAAAGACCGTAGCGTATGTTTGTGTCAATTTCTGGCTTACTAATAATTACTGAATTTCAGTCAGCACTGCAACAAATAAGGCCCCAATATGAAAATTAAGTCACCAAGCAGTTTATCGTGCACAAAACGTTTTTCAGTATAAAATTTTGCAGCTTCTGCGCATTTCCGTCTTTTCAAGATCTCAAAACTTTTGGTTCAAAAACTAGATTTAGATCAAGAACTGATAAAAGTTAGGTGCACATATCAAGGTCTTATGAGGGATTAGTTCATGCGTCACGTGCATTCAGTATTACCATGACAAAACATTAATCTAACCGAGAATAAGAATTGGGTTGTCTCAAATAAAAAATACACGGCGCACTGACTGGAACTAAACTTGAAAAAGTATTTCGAACCATTTTGTAAAAAGTTGACAGAAAAGACGTCTGCCAACATAAAACAGAGTTTCACATAATGTGAATAGTCATGAATAATTTTTGTAAGCAGTCAGTGACATTATACCATTTAAAGAAGTAGAAACGGAGACATTATGCAAATAAATACTTTTTTAATCTTGTAAAACTTACTATCAGTAAGGTTATTTTAATGACAACATTAAAATAATTAAATCAATTACCTTTTTCAGATATTGTATCAGGAAATAAATTAATTTAACTTTTTTTGCAGAGGACTACTATCTGCGATGGGAATTAGGTGTAGTGACACAAACGTGTTTTCATTACGACCGCTTGCTTCAGTTAGACCGTGTGATTTTTTTTAAATTATAAACGTGACGAATTTCTTGCAATAATTTGGTCAAGCTAATGACTAAAGCTAAATTATTTATGCTGGTGTGTCGATTATTATTGACGAAAGAACAATTTGGCGTGCTTGTTGTTTATAATAAGCTTAGTGGTAGGCAAAAACGTGTTGGTATTTTTCAAATCTCATTAAATATATGCACGCAATTGGTAAGTAAATGTTTACGAATCGTATACGTTACCTGTATGTGTGGAAATATTGGAAAAACAAGGTTTCCTAGACCATTTTCGAAATATGAGCAGAAATATTTTACTTATAAAGACAATCCTGTAAATTCTAGAAATCTTAATGCAATTCTATAGCGTATATCCTTGCCATATGCGCACACTTGAACGTGACAAGTTCTTCAGGTACCCAATTACAGGAATCAGTTTTCTCAGTACATATTTATATAATTCTGTGATTCAACCTAGATTCCTACAGGATCCTCATAATTGGCAATTGTCCATCTAATAGGTACCTAGCATCAGTTCGTTGCAGGTGCTTACAATTTACTCCATTTGTACATCATTGCAAATTGCAGCACTAGCAATCACTTTAACCAACATACGCAAGATTGTATATTTTGGTATACATAAAACAATTTACTGATATTGTTTTTAACTTCACTGTTGGCACATCATTTAAAAATATAATGCTCTGACTGCTTCTCAGAACAGATAAATACCTGCAACAAACTTTTAAAAATTTATGAAAAAACTTTAAAGCGTACTGTACTAGAAAAACGCTTTTACAGTTTTCTGCAAATATATGTGCTTATTTATGCTACAAACAACGACACCAACTGATAGTAAATAGTGAATATGGTAAAATACAAATATAATACAATTGAAAAGTTTTCACGATGCTTTTACACTCTTTAATGTTAAATGTGATTAAAAACTAAAATTTAAGGGGCTAGTAAAAATTGCAGAATTTGCTTTTGATATGAACAAGCAAAATAAAATCCACTTGGACATATCTGTTTTAAAAAATCAATTGTATCACCTTGTAGCTCATGAATACAAAGAATGCTTTCTGACCACCAAGGTTTTCCGTAATCGTACATTAACTGCTAGAGTTATGGAACGTTGACACGCTTGTTTTCAAAAAACGACATCCTGTTGTTCAACATCAATGTCAGGTATTAATTTTTCCTCAGCAAAACACAACCACAATAAACAGGATGTTGATTGCGTGTTTACTGAACTGTTTTCTTCGTAATGGTTAGCATGCTGTGCTGTCGCTTTGTGGATAGGTGTAAACATGTTGATCGGTAGGTGTTTACTACGGTTAGTACAAAAAACAGTTTGACTGCTTACCGGAAGTTTTGGTTACAGCATGATTACTCGTCTCAGTAAATAGTGTGTAGAGATTCAGATACATGAGTACATGCATTGAGACGAGTTATCGTCTAATCATTAGGGTGAAACGTTGCAGTATATTTTCATCAAACATTGTAAATTCATTTTTGACTTTGAGGTTTTTAACTCGAGCCGATTTAGCCTGAACTTTATAATTCTATTTATTTCTATTTCTTTTTATTTCTTTCTATTTCTTTTTATTTCTTTCTATTTCTTTCTATTTCTTTTTATTTCTTTCTATTTCTTAGTGCAAACTTACCAAACCAAAGTGTAAAAATAAATTTTAAATCATGAGTTTTAATTAATAAGTGCAAATGTGTTTTTGTAGACAGTATTTCAATTTGGTTTATTACAAGTGAGAAGTTTTCAATCTTATTGGTTGGACACTTTAAATTGTTTTTGTCTCTACCACATAATTACAAAATACTTTTTTGCCACGCGACATGATTGATCGCAGAAACTATTCTGGTGGTGCTAAGCAGTGATACATATTCAAAACCTTTCTGGTTTCCAATACATATACCAAAATATTAAGAATAATTTTAAATAAAATATTTTGCTTGTTTGCTTGGTATATATTGTTAATCTTTTACATTTTCATTTATAAACTTTCTCGTAGATTTAATATGAGTGCTATGTTCATCTATATACTCGTGTACCTTCTTATTTTTGTAAAGTCGGTTAAAAGACCTAACCACATTTATGTGAATGGTTATACTGAAATATTTCCATTCGAGAGTTTAACAGACGATACAGTTGTAAACATATATAAAAGGAAAGAAGTATATTTTCGTCAACTCAAAGGGATGAACTTTGAAGAATTGTACAGAAACCGACGGAAAAACTTAGAGCCTGTCACAATAGAAAATTTGGAGTCTTTGTTTTCCCCATTTACTAACGAAAATTGTTTGTTTGTGATTAACATTTTCAGAGATGTGCAATTTGGTTATATTGGGAACTATCCAGCAATTGTTCGCAAAATTAAGCCCTCCAGCATGTCAGTGGAAAGCCAAGTCCTTAATTTAACAACTGGCAAGATACTTTATTCCAATAAGTTTAAGGAAGGAATAGTTTGGGTCCCAGCTTCATTCAAATCCTCAGAACTTAATTATACGGTGCCCCAAAGACTCATGGAATACCCATGTGAGACCTCAAAATATTTTCGTGGAATTGAATTTGATATCACAGGAGACAGCCCTTGCTACTGTGTAAGCTTGGATCCGATGGTGTTTTCCAAGGCATCTAAGGGTATACAATGCCGTGTACAACTAGATGTGCTTTTTCCTGATTATATGCTTGAAATGAGAAAGCTCACGTACATATTCAGACCATCAGAAAGAATCGATTATGTTCCTACGTTGATTCCACAAATCAATTTTTTACTGGATAGTAACTCCCTTCAGCCTAAAACACTTCGACATTGGATACGCAGGGAGTTCCGAGATGCTTACCAAAGAAACGATTTGCCAATGTACGAAATACTATTGGACATTGGAATAGTTGGTGAACTTTTGTGTAAAAGCGTATCCGTTTGTAGGATCTCCTATCTGTACATATTTCGTCCGTGTTCAGTATGCGCAAATGGAGCCGCAGTTACTACAATAGCAAATAGTGAGTTTCAGCGTAAAACAAATTTGTCAAATATTATTTCGTTGGCAGCTCAACTACCCAACTCCCCGTTGTACTGGGCAACAAGTGCTGTGTTTGGTGGTAGGGATATCATAAATGCACAAAGTAATGGACTAATTTTGAAATTAAACTCGATTCTATGCACAACTAAATTTCACTATAGGCTAGGTTTGCACATTGAGGACGCCCAGGAAAGATTACATTTTAGGCATGCTCTTGTATTACGTTCAACATTAGGCAACGTTACTGTGTGGAGAGCGAAAAAGTTACCCGAATGTTATGGAGGTCAATATGATATGTCCTGGCGTGATTACAATATTAGAAAACAAGATTATATGTTTGAAGTACAAATTGACATACAAACAAGTTTTCCTTGGCTACACACGCCAGTTTACATTCCAAATCATCTCAGCACTCTACGACTTGTAAGTTGTGGACACCGAGGCTCGTCGAACTTTTTATTTAGTGAGTTTGTAAACGTGTACGACAAGCAAGTATGGGTTTGTATATTGTTATCAGTGCTAATAATAAATCACGCGCTTGCACGTACCTTGTCCTCTGTGCACAAAAAGTTTGCTTCAAGCCTTCAACTTTCCTGTTTGAAAGTCTTATTAGAACAAGGCGATCCATTTCCTCGCATTGCAGTTAATACGCCGAGGCTAAAATACATTATTGTTGGATATCTAATTGCTGGAATAGTGCTAAGCAATGCCTACAAAAACACCAATGTGTACAATCTTATCACTCCAAGAAAAAATTTGACCTACGAATCTCTAAGCCAGTTAGTGGAAAATAAGTTTACATTTTATTCGCGAGTTGAACCAGATTTCTTCCAGTTAAATTATCTGCTAAATTCAAACCTAATATTTGTACCGTGTGCAAGTAATTATTAATGGAACTTTTGCATTGCAAACACCACACTTGAGATTTGGTTTCAAGTAGAATTTCACACAGTTTTGGAGACTGTGCTTCAAGAGATCCTGCATGCCAAAGATCTACATAGACGTACAATTAAAAATCTACTTGAATTGCACCAGTCTACTTTAAGCACAGTCGTGCGTCAATTATTAAAAATAAAGCGTTTAGTAGTAGCACATGAAATTACAGAAGCTGAAGAGAAACTTCATTATGTTGCTTTTCAAGAGTTGTTTGCTAAGAACCAGGAGATCATAATTTCTAAGGACCTTGAAAGTTGTAACAAAACCGCATGGCTTCTTCCCGAGTACTTGGGTGTTAAACGGGTCAAAATTTTGCAAAGGCTGGGATTTCATGCTGACGTTGGAAAAGAGGCTTTTAAAGTAATGATTACTGCTCTCAAATTAGAAGGATTAGTTCCTTCTCACGTGTTGAGAAAACTGTCGGTTTTACCACAGTCTGGACTATTTGACTTTTGGACAAGACATATTGGTAATGACATTAGAATTTTTGGAACCTCGGCCATGCCAAAGAAACCAAATATGCACGGAAACGTACTCGTAATATTTGCACTCTTAACGTTTGGAATCTTAATAGGAATTGTAGCTTATGCCTTTGAAATTAAAGACATATTGAAACGATTTTACGATGCTACATTGCTATCCATAAAACTCTGTATAGTAAAGTGTAACTACTGGTACAAAAAGTATATATATATAAGCTTCAAACATTTCAAGTGCGTTAAAGTAGTCCAAAAAATGAGTTTAGCTTCATGGAAAAAAATAAAATGTTTTTTTAAGTTTTAAATGTATGGAACAATATTGGTTAAAGGATATGTAGTGAGTAATGGTGTCAAGCTAACGATAGACCATTAATCGACGCGCATGGGAGATTTCTTCGTTTGGGGCAAAACAATGTGGATTTTATCGTTGAAAATTCTTTCATATGACCATTTAGGAAACACGTACAACTTATACCCTCTGAACCTTCAAAGTATGTTCTGCCCTACTTAAATTGTAAAGCCGTTTATGATTTATAGGCTACATAAATGGCTTTTTTCTTTACCAGATAGAGAAAATTTGTTATACGTAATACTTGCTTATTAAATAAAAATTGCATATTTGCCAATATACAGACGTATAAATACTTCACAACGCACACATAACTGAAAATCTGACAGAAGGTTGTGGTTTATGAATTTTTGTGTGGCCGCATGAACTTACATGAGCAAAATTAATAACATAGCAAAATACAACATTTCATCTTAACATCTTATTTACGAAAATGAGTGAAACGATGATTTTTAGGATTTTTATTATTTTGCCAAGCTTTCGACCACAACTGTGATCTTCTTCAGTACAAGCTAGACAGGAATTCAGAGTTTGTAGTAACAGCATCTATCACCAAAATTCATAAATTCTAGTTTACATGATACAGTTAACTCAGTCTAGAAAATTAAAAATATATGAAGAATTGAATCAACCAGCGTTTGGCATACAATAGCAAAAAAACTTGTTGTAATTTTAAATTTTAGTAACATTATTCCATCCTAAAGTAATTCTTGTTTTTTCCGATACGGAAACGAATGTATCCTGCACACCACACAAAAGTGAAAAGCTACCTATCGCTTTGTGTTCACCAAACAAGCCAACATTTCGTGGTCGCACACACGTTTTAGGTGCCTAAAACAGCACACTATTCCAAACTGTATAAAAGTTTATTTTGTTGACATTTACTGTATCTTATATTGTTACACCCAGTTTATGTATTCGCTCGCTGCTTCAGTAAAATAGCTATTGAGAATTCCGGTGTCCGTGTGTCTGTCGGTAGATTGTATTCTTAAGCCGGTCTACGTGGGCTCCAAACCAGGCTAAGAGGCTCTAAATCATGCTAAATGGCTCTAAACTAAGCTAAGTGGCTCTAAACCATGCTAAAAGGCTCCAAATTAGGCTAAAAGGCTCCAAACCAGGCTAAATGGGCTCTTAAGCAGCTCATATTTGCTTTTTCTTCTTACCACGATTCTCAACAAGCAATTTTATATTCTTATTGTTTTTAGAAGCGAGCATTTTTAATGGTTTAACTTGGATGTTTATAGGTAATTAGCCCTATAGTTGTGGTTTTGTAAACACGAAAGCCGACTGCTTAATCCACTGTCAGAGATTAGAAACACCATTCAAAATTAAAACAAGAACTGTCACGCATGGGAAGTCACATTTTTATAAATCTTGATAAATCACAATATTCTTTTAAAAAGTATACTAACGCCACAAATGAGTTTTAAACTTGAACGGCGACTCCATTAAATGGAGAGAGATAAAGATTTAAGAGAGTAGTGATGGCAAAAATCGGATACTAATCGTGATTAATCCCGTTTATTCCAATTTTTGTCCAAACGTTTTGTACTTGATGGGAAACGTTTTATACAAAAATCGAATCGAAAATCGCGATTAATCGCGATTTCTAGAAAACGCGATTTTTAGGCAAATATGGCATTTAAAGTTGCTTGAATTGGAAGCCTATAACCTTTTTTCACAGAAAATTACACGAATTGATTTAGTCACATGCTTTAAGTTGTCAAATTTTTACTTTTCTCAGGTTTTGTAGTTGCTATATGTAGCACTATGAATAAATTTTAAGGAAACCTGATTGATTTTATGGAAATTTTTAAGGAAGTAAAAATCGCGATTTCTTCGATTTCTAAACGCTTTAAGCACTAATCTAATCGGTTTTCCGATTATCTAAACGATTTTACCAAAAATCGGATCGGAAATCGTTTTGGAATCGTGATTAATCGTTTGCCATCACTATAAGAGAGATTGTTTAATTAAAAATATTAAATCTATACTTTACCTCTATTTCCACAGTCAGAAAGCAAATATTTCATCCCTGAGGTTCACAGTCAACTTTCAGCAGATTCAGAAGGTAATAAGGGTTTTCTGTTGACAAATGCCAATGCCACTTACTAGTTATTAACTGGTAGAGTGATGATGGTAAACAGACAGTTTATTAGGTGTTGTACCATCGCATACGTACATATTTTGAACACACTTTGCAATGGCTATTGTGGGATTTTACTGTGCTATTTGACCTGTATAACCCCTATTTACACCTTGATTAATATGAGATGATTGCATAGTATAAGATAACGTGTACTGCCGAGATACAAAGGAATTTTTGATATAGGTTATCCTGGGGTGCAGAAGGTGACCAGAAACGGGTGTAGGACCTGGCTTCCACTTCCGGTTTTTCCCCGGACAATATGTCCAAACCAAAATTTCCAAAACCAAGTTTTCCACGAAGACAAATTTTCCAATATACCAAAATTTCCATTGGACAGTTTTTCAGCTACAGATTTTCCATTTTGCAAAATCGTCTCTTCTACTAACATCTATGCTGGGTAGTGTAAAGTTATGGTATAGTATGATCGTATTTAATGCATAAAGCATGAGGCATGGCAAAAGTTATCATGCGTACGTGTCAGTAGTTTTCCCCTTCTGTAATGCAGTCCTTTCAGAGAAGCGATAACCTCTATCGTAACAAACGGAGTTGGATAGAAATAGCGGGACTCTCAGAGCCAAAAACACTTGCGGAAGTTAAACTAAAGAGAACCAGAAAGTAGTGAATATTGACAAGGAAGAAGAATTTTTGTACTGAGATTTTAAGGTGTAAAAAACATTCAAAAGTTATCTAAAGCCCGCATTTGGGGCAAGAGATGGAACATTTGATGTAGTGTCATGTATATACGCACAGATTTTTTCCTCGTACAAATTTGTTTTTACAGCTATGCATAACAATCCGTACAGGCATCACCTTAACCCTAAAATTTTAATTTCGGATTTCAAGAATGGAATGATTAACAACACGGCTGACATTTTTCCTGCCGCCACTTTGCAGAGTTCAGTCTATATATTCGAAAACTTTTTTAACTTCCATTCTTTGTTCTGGAATATACTTACGCAGCATTTGAAAACTTACAAACCACGGCATTAAAATGGCACCAACTATAACCCGATATATAATTATATTATATTATATATTATATTATATAATTCCCGAACCAACAATAGTGTTGAGTCATGGGATCGAAGAATACAGATCATGGCAGAAAGCTCCCATTTAATTTAAGTTTGTAGTATAATTGAAGTACTGCAAGAATAAAGGAGCATACGTTATTTTTATTAGCACAAAGGCTTGCTGGAGATTAATTAAAGGACAAACGCTGCAAGCAGAAGGAGCTAAAAAGGCGAATCTATTATCTGATTACTACTTACAAAACAGAAAATATGGCCGAATTTATGCTTGGCATTACTTTTAATATGGCTCAGATTAGGACATTCCGAAATAAAAGGAATTAAAATTTGATATGAATATATTTATGACTAATTAAAATTTGAGGATAACTAAATTTTGTATTTGGAAAAATTTAAATTGGGTAAAATGTTCAATTGGAAAAACTGTCCGCCTAAAATTGGAAATTTTGGATTGGAAATCTTGGTTTGGACATATTGTCCGGGGAAGAACGGGAAATGGGAGCCAGGTCCGTCCCCCGACCAGAAACATCTACTAGGACTTTCCAAACAGCCCATATGCTCACCCGTCTCCAGGCAGGAAAGGATTCGATGGAGGCAAGTTCCACAAGAGTGCACACAGTGCGCTGCCGCAGCTTGAAAAGCCCTTCTCCAGCCCAAAAAAAAGTAGTTGGATATTTCTGTGCAAAAAATAAACAAACGTTTTTCCTAAGCTTTTTGCTGTGCTTCTGCAAATTATTTAACCTTATGGCACAACATGGACACTGGTCAATTCAGTCTATCTCCAAACCACAGCGCACTTGGCTCCACTAACAGTTGGCTCCTTCGTGGCACGGAATACGTGCTGATTTAAAGTTGATGGCAAAATGGTTCTTCCGAAATTGCTTGGTAAAAATACATTTGAAACTATGGTCACGTCAAATAAGCTACACTACTCCAATTGAATCCACTTGTTGTAACTCGTTAGTTGAGAGAGGCTAGAGCAGCATCTGTTATATACATTGTTACTGTAATATAAATAGCTTTAAATTTGGAAATTGACAAATTAAGCCGGAAATGGTAGGAATTGCGAATAATGTATAATAGATAAAATAAAGTGTAACATTCCATCAATCATTTCAGCAAGTCTGCAACCTTAAATGAATTAAGGAATTAATCTTTTATCGAAAGCAAAGTAGCTACATGTTCACCACTATGAAATGGCACAACATGTCTTTGTTATGAAGTTGAAGTATATTCAGCACCGATTATGTATATAGCATCATCCACTGGTTATCCGGAACTAAATCGGAAATTATTATTGATACGTTGAAGTTAAAACCGTATTGCATTGGACCCGCAATGTAGGACGTTTACACATTGATTTTTAACAAACAAACTTCTGAGACAAAGGACGATATGCATAACGGGCCATTTTTGGCCCCCAAAATAAAAATCGAGTTTTTGCTATAGAATCATAAAACAAGCAAAAAGATTCATTCAAGTCAAAGTTTTACGTAGATCAGACCAATATTTCAAAAGTTATGAAGTTTTGAAAATGACGTGTTTGGTGACCTGACGCCAAGCAACGGCCAGCAACTGGATGTACTTAAGTGGATATAACTTTTACACCACAGACACATGCTCAAAGGTTTAGGGATCATTCGAGAGACTACAAATCAGCAATCATCATCCACATTTACCTTGGCAAAAATGCTGTTCATTCTATGATTTATGGGTAACCCATCATGCATGGGTACCGAACAAATGCAGCTGTATACACTAAAAATCAGTTTGCACCTAAACGGTTTAAGACACTGGTCAGCAAGGTACATCAAAATGAAGCACTAAAGTAGGGCTATTGGAAACTCACCTAACTCCTTAGGAGTTAGGTGAGTTAAACGGTCCCGTTTTACTGAAAACGTTAGTCAAAATTGCACAAAAACATCCATATTTTTAAAAGTACAAGCGGTTTCGTCCGCGGTACAAAGGTTCTGATAGCACTAGTTTAGTGCTTTTATTTGATGTACCTTACTGGCCTGTGTCTTTTACCGTTTAGGTGCAAACTGATTTTTAAAGCATATGGTTGGATTTTTTCGGGACCCACGCATACTGCGTCCCCCATAGATAATTAAAAGAACTGCATTTTTACAGAAATAAATGTTAATTCTGATTGGTGGTTTTTAGTCTCTTGAATGACCCCTTAACCTTTGTGGCCGAGCGCATAGTCCCAAAGTTATGTCCACTTAAGTAAGTCCAGTTGCTGGCCTTTTGCTGGCGTCAGGTCTCCAAACACGTCATTTTCAAAACTTCATAACTTTTGAAATATTGGTCAGATCTACGTAAAACTTTGACTGGAATGAATCTTTTTGCTTGTTTTATGATTCTATAGCAAAAACTCGATTTTTATTTTGGGGGCCAAAAATGGCCAGTTATGCATATCGTCCTTTATTGAAATGAAAACTAACTGAAAGTATAGTTTAAAAACCTAATGTCATGGAAGATAGATACATATTGTGGACATGTGCTGGCCAATCTGATGCTTAGATAGAACACAAATAAAATGAGACCAGTCAGAAATTGAACAACACCAAGGGATGCATAAAAAAGGCAGCGAAATATCAGTCTTTGTTGTGTAACGTAAGCAGTGTCAAAATGCTTAAAGCAGAATTTCGTATAGTGAGTTTTAAGGTAAAATTATGTTCCAAACATTTTGATATTTATTTCTTACCTATTTTAAAGCTGCTTGTTTTAACCAACTTTTTTAAAGTGAATCAGACTGGAACCTTATAACTTCCGATCAAGATTTATCTTTCATCCATATCTACTACACGCATAACAGATAAAAGTGTTGGCGTTAGTGCATAGCAATAAAAGTTTTTAAAATAAAGATATAATTATCTGTCTGTAGTAAGGTTTCTTGTAGAAATTGATTTGCTGACTGTGAATTGTGAAGACATCTCTTAAATCTGCACAGAATATTACACATTATACTTCAGTTAGTAAAACTCATATAAAAGATGAACCTGTATTATTGTGTAAAATTAGTACTTTTGATCGGATCTGGTATGAAAATGCATATGATTTTTAGACAAGTCATTTAAAATGGTCATGCATTAAATGACACTAAATTTACACAGTCGAACGTATAAAAATTGCAGTTAAGGTAAACAAAAACAGCAATAAGTTAAGTTTGACATGAAACTTTATTTGGATTATTTTTTGGTTTAACATGCAAGTTTTCTTGGAAATTTGTTTTCAAACTTCGGAAAATGTTCAGGTCTACTCGAGCTATATAAACTAGTTATCAAATGAAACCAGGGTAAGTGTAACTTTTTAAAGTAAAAACACAAAAATTGGTATTTAGAGCTTTGTATTAATTTCTGTATAAAAAATGGGGTTTAGGAAACGGATAACACAATTGATTGCAGAAATCGTAAAGCAGCCAAGAAATGTTTTGACGTGCATCAAACCTGCATCATAATGTCATCAATTAGGATAAATAAATATCTGACCTTTTTGCCGATCCCGCTTTGTTTGCGTTAGGGTAACACCAAGCGATAGTGAGCACTAAAATTTATTAGTTCTTGTAATTCCAAAGTTTTTGCATATTTTAACACAAACAAACAGTAGAATTGAGAACAATGAAATGAAACAATTAACTTCTAATAAGTTCTGAAATAGAACTTCTAAAGCATTGGGGCATACAAAGAGATAACATTTTTAAAATGTGTAGAATCGGAAAAGTGTATATTTAACTGAAAAATACATAAAAGTACCAGTGTTAATGTTTAGACATGCTTAGCACAACAGAAGTGTTCCATCTGGGAATAGGCATAATGAAATTTTGAGTAACTAAATGCTGAATGACGTTCAGTTAAGTCAGACCTAGCCAAGAAGGCGTGAATTGCGTTATGCTTTTGCGTATTCAGTATCTTGGATTTATTTATATACCTATGTAAAAATATAAAATACGTACTATGAATATACTTGAAAACCTTTGATTTAGATGCATTTTTAAAATAATCCAACGGAAGAATTTTTAAAGTAAAAAGAGGAAATTAACAGACTTACACAAAAAACAAACTATATTTTTGTACGACATAACTTTTGTTTCTATTGTGTGCGGCATGTGTTTTTCGACTTGACTAAACCCATTCTGCAATATCCTAAAAGAATGAATCATTATTATATTTTTCGGAAACTGTATAAAATTGAACTGAATTGCTTCAGTATTCAATTCAATAATGAGTTCTTAAATGAAAAGATTCAGAAAGGGTTTGAAGGAATTAAAATCACCAACCTTGGTACACGTTTCCTCCAAGAATACCAGAAATTCCATACATATAATCTGTGTGATGACATAAGAGCCAATTATCTAAATCTTCATATGAACGGCGTGGGCATGTTGCCTATTTTATTTTAGCTTTCAATTGTTGACAACCCAACAACTTGAATATTACTCGCATTGGATTAGAAGGTAATTGATTGCATTGTTTGCTGTAATATTTAATCATCTATGTGGTACATGCAAACTATTATAACACTTTGATTATATATTTGAAAAACGCACTAATACGTTTAGCGAGAACATCCTAAAACGCGGAAAAACATAATATTATGTTTCTGCTTTCAGAGAGTTGATGCGGTAAAACGTACTATTACGAAGATACGAATACTTCTTGAAATCATAAAACGTAGTATTGTGTTGTTGTATTGTATTGTGTATCAGCTGAGCGGTGAGACGGATTTATCCGTTCTCGCGTGCCGTTATGTGCCGGTGAGTGAACGCATTATTCCCTCCGTTACCGATGTACTATAAACAATTCCGACGTCAAGGGCTGAAAAGTATTTTTGAAATTCCCATTCCAGCCGGTACCTGTGCCACAGGAATTCCCACTTTGACTGCTTAGCTTCCCTACTTTAATTGCCATGTGGGCTTTCACAAAAAAAATTTAACGCCATTTTAACTACAAAATAATAGTTTTTAATTGCCATGTAGAAAGGTTAAAAGCACGTGCTAATTTAGCACTGCTAATGTACATCGCAGTCAATCAAAAATATACGTGGTGGGCCTTGAGGTGTTTAGAAAAACTCTTTTAAATCTTGGGAAATGCTGGACATTTGGCTGGAAAACCAACAATCAATGGAATATATTTTCACGGAAATGACAAATCTAAAAGCTTTGAATGTGTGTCTCCAAAAACAAGACATCGACTGGGATGCAATGTTTATTGGCAGCTCCATGTCGGATGTTAGGCTGAGGGAGTAATACAAGAAAGATGGGCACGCCGTCTCATTTGTCCCTAATGACGAATTCCCATCGATTCGGAACATGAAAAGTATACTGAAATTAGGATTTTCTATTTAAATGCTAAACTAATTTGTTTTTGTTTTACGAAAAGATTTACAGACGTTGCATGTATATGATGCAAGAACTTATGATGGCGGTGAAAATCCGGTTTCAGATGTAGCTTTTTTGCGCTTTTTTAAAAATGGGAAGATTGTGTAAACCGGCCTTTAGGTTAGAATGCCAAGTAAGCAAGTATATTTTTGAAATATACCATTGCTAACAGACTATCTATAATTATTACCAATTTTATTTTCTAATAAATACGTTTGGATTGTTTTATATATTTCAGAAAGTATTCAGCAAATTTGGACAAGTTGGCCTAATCGAATCATTACCATTTTTAATAATAAATATAATAACCAGCTGATGGCAAGCCATTCAAAATGCTTGCTGCCAAAGACGTGTGTGGAGAAAGCAGACGTCACCAAGGTAAATTCGCTTGACAGTTTAGCAAAATCTCAAAACTGCAATATGTTAATAACCTTTGTATAAGTAATACTTGATATGTGGCCAATTTCCCAGAACTAGAGCCCGAAAATTATCTCCCGATTAATGTACTTACAAATTCAGTAGTACATGTAAACTTCAGCGATTCAACTTAAAAAGAAGTACATTTTTTAAAGGCAATGTTCTTTGTGACATGAGCTGGCGTTGTGGGGTTATATCAATATTTTTAATCAAAAATACTATGATTCGCATATAAAATGGAATTCCATTTTCTATTGGAATCGCACCTAATACACAATACAGTTTTAAATTATTTACAAAAAAAGGTAAAAGTGAGACAAATTTTTATTTATAATTGGTAGATTTATCCGATAGAAATAGAAAATTCCGCAGATCTATTGTATCATGGCAATGTTATTTCAATAACCTAAAGGCCAAATGGCGTTAAAATATGTGCAAGTATCACTCGTTACAAAAAAGTTTGTTGTCAAACATTAGCATCCCAAAGCATCCATACTAAGCCATTCAAAATGCTCTCCCTTATGGTAGTGTATTTTTGTCTCTCCTTATGCCTTTCCAGTTTAGAAATTGTGTGTCGAATTTACAACGAATTGAGGGCACAAGATATTACTACTCAGGATAAATACGTTGTTCTTGGCAACTACAAATTACCTACATGGTGTACTTGCGTCGTGTTATATTCGTGATCAGCTAATCTCATAAATTTAGTATAGGGTTCTACTAGACTGCATACATACAAATTAATGTCAACGGAGGAACGCAAAAGCACATATTATATTTTTGCAGAAAAAATAAATTCCTTTGCAGTTCATCTGCCCGTTTGTCAACATGATTTTTCCACATAACTTTCCATTTAAAATCATAAAATTATATGAAACAAATCGCTTTTACTAAGGGTAGCTCGCGATATTTAAATCGATTTTTCGAAACGCGTATATTTTTAACCAAAAACTTCCTGGATAATCTGATCATATAGTATGATAGCCCAATTCTTAATCTTTAATTCTGTACCACTTTGATTGCATTTTGTTCATAGTTCGCGAAGTTGTGTGAGGTCAAATGTCGCACTAGTAGTGACAGGGTTTCCAAAACCCACTTTTCATTTTCGGAAAATTTCCAAAAAACATGGTTTTAGGTGTTCAAATTCAAGAAAATTATGTGTAACATTCCTCAGGAATCTAGAAATATTCTGTGGTAGTTTATATTACGCTACTACTGTTACTTTCATTTTTATGGGAAATAATTTGAAAAAAAGTTGCGTTGCTAAAAATTTTCGACTTGCCAACTTAAATTGTTAATTAACTGAAAACCGTTTTCGTTATGTGGTGTAAAAAGATGCATGAATAAAGAAAAGCGTCCAAAAAATCATAATATTAAGGTTTCATTCCAAAAATGTTGGACTATGACATGTTTTTGCGCCAAGTTTGTAGAGTCGATTTAAATATCGCGAGCTACCCTTAGTAATTACAAAAAGGTCACAGGTAAACCATATTCAAACATGTAATGTAAGGTCTGTACGAAAATTATAAAATTACATGTATATTTTAAAACATTTGTCCACCAAGCCAGTATAAAGCATTTGAATGATAAACCAAATATTGGAGTTTGTTCATGAACTAAGCCCTAATGTATTCCCAAAGTACCACGAAATCCCGGTTACTACTTTTGAAGAAAACGCAAAAGTTTGAAAATATCCTGAAAACTGGACTGTTCGGAAATTATAAAATCAAGCATTATAACTGCAGTTTTTATAACAAAAGTTGTAATATAAACTCGGTTTCGACATTTTTGATGAAAGCAACTTCCAGCAGTATTAATCCAAGAAAAGTTTCGGAAAAATATGAATTTAGCAAAATTTCGGTATGTTACGTAATTTTTATGACGGTCCAAGCAGTGGTCGGCACCTGGAGTGGTACACCGCCAACCAAAACTTGAATACTGTGGTTGTATTATGCATTAGTTCTTACTCGTTTTTAATCTACAACCTATCTAAAGTCGTTAAACGTTGCAAATTTACCCCGAAATGTCGTCATTTTACCAAAAAATGCAAGTGTACCTTATGGCACCTAGCGTCCTTTTATGAAATATTAGCATATTTTCCATGGTATTTACATGGTACGTGGTTTTATGTTACAAAATTGCCCAGAATACTGTGAAGTAACAGAAACAATTAATTTTAGCGCCATTTGAAGAAACTGTAGAGGCTAGTAGACCAAGCGGAGGTTAGGCAGTATATAGGCTAGTTTCGTTTTGTTCGACATATAGTCTTGAGTGTTTCAAAGGCAGGCTTTTTACAGTTTTCATCGAAGTAAAATTGCGCCAAATCATAATGAAAACTTCACTTTGTAATATGGAACAGAAACCAAACACCATGCTTGGTGATACTGGTCTGAGAAATAAATCAAAATTTCGGAAACAATCTTATAAATTCGTGCAATATGACTATTCAAATTGCAAATGCAACTTGCTTTGGTAAATCAGCTTATAGATAACCACAACTTGTCGCGCTGAACCAAATGTGCTTTTCTAAACGATAAAATTGCAAATATGAACAACTCGTGTGAATTCGTTATGAAAAATATGCTAATATTTCATAAAAGGACGCTAGGTGCCATAAGGTACACTTGCATTTTTTGGTAAAATGACGACATTTCGGGGTAAATTTGCAACGTTTAACGACTTTAGATAGGTTGTAGATTAAAAACGAGTAAGAACTAATGCATAATACAACCACAGTATTCAAGTTTTGGTTGGCGGTGTACCACTCCAGGTGCCGTACACTGCTTGGACCGTCATAAAAATTACGTAACATACCGAAATTTTGCTAAATTCATATTTTTCCGAAACTTTTCTTGGATTAATACTGCTGGAAGTTGCTTTCATCAAAAATGTCGAAACCGAGTTTATATTACAACTTTTGTTATAAAAACTGCAGTTATAATGCTTGATTTTATAATTTCCGAACAGTCCAGTTTTCAGGATATTTTCAAACTTTTGCGTTTTCTTCAAAAGTAGTAACCGGGATTTCGTGACACTTTGGGAATACATTAGGGCTTAGTTCATGAACAAACTCTAATATTTGGTTTATCATTCAAATGCTTTTTACTGGCTTGGTGGACAAATGTTTTCAAATATACATGTGATTTTATAATTTTCGTACAGACCTTATTTGTCAAAACTTAATATGAACCAGTCAATATGCCAATGAACCTTCTTTTATGTATAACATACGTTTATTTCACATGTAGAGAACTACATTTAATATTAATATTTCATATATAAAATCAACACAAAATAACTCCAATAAAGCAAAACTTATTACGTCATGAAAAATGTTATTTGTTTAGGGGATGTTGCAAATGGGCGTTAAGACGCAAAGTTTCCATGGTGTTTTCGAAGCAACTCCACAATTAAAGCCCACGCTGATAAAAAGTAATCACCACTAAATTCAGCACGCTCGATTTAGTGGAAAAACACCACTTTGTGAAAAATCGAACCAGCAAGTCTTGTGGTTCCCTTGTCAGTAAGTTAATTAATTTTCGGTTGCTGAATTAAATTTTGTGGGCAAGTAAAGAATAATGCTTGGTGGCACCTTAGTAAATTGTGTTTCTTGTTTTAAACATAATTTAACTAAATCAAGCACAACATCATGGATCAGAAATCAATGCCTGTGTTTGCTACATTTTGAAGAATACCTTTAGGTATCTTTATTGGTTTAGTTATAGCCTTTATTTCAATTTTTCTTATTCACTTGACTAAGTGATGTTTATGTGTTGTATTTTGGAAACATTTTTATCAGGTTCCTATATATTTTTCTTGAGCAAAGTGGAAACAAACACTTCATTAGTTCAGATTGGTCTCATTCTCATTGTAAAATATTCGTGTGCAAATTATTTGTTTGCATAAAGTAGAGTATTGTAAAACTAAAAACCAGGCTTGGGTAATCACCGTATTTTGGTCAAGTGATTAGTGATTGGGATTAAATGAAGACATTTTTTCAAATGGTGATTAGTGATTGGTGATTAATACCAATCCTAATCACTGGTGATTAGGTGATTAAAATCAATCCCAATCACTGGTGATTAGGTGATTAAAGGTTAAATAAAAATGCAAGTTGGATTAGGATTAGTGATTGATTTTTTATGGATTTCTCATTTCGGCAAGTAATGTAAAAACAAGCAAAAATACAATATAGTAACAATACATCGTAGCTAAGTATTTTAACAGTATATCACAATTAAATATTACACGAGGGTATCAGAACTAATCACTACCCCCATAAGCAAACCTAAATTAATGGCAATAGAAAAGCAGCTTCATGGAGGTATGGCGTCAGTGATTAAGTAGTGATTAAAAGGTGATTAAAGGCTGCCGGCTTAGGGATTAGTGATTGTGATTAAATGCAAAAAATCTGAAGTGGGATTGGTGATTAAGTGATTAACTTAATCACCAATCCCGGATTAGGGATTGGTGATTCTAATCCGTGATTACCCAAGCCTGCTAAAAACACATTCTAACGTGGACAGACGGATTGAAATTAACAGCGTAGATTAGAGAGGATCTTCCATCTTCGTAGAAAATTCACCTGCATCTCGCATCGTGGTTGCATATTGACGTCTATATGGCACAATTTTTTATATACGATGTATTTATTTTTTTTATATATAAATTTATGAGTTGCTGAAATGATAAATAAAAGGCAGATTGATACTAGGACTCCTAGTCTAGGAGTTTACGGGTTCACAAATGTTTAAAAATATAGAGCATACTGCGAAGAAAGTAACGCGTTGCAATTCCATACACCAAAAACTGCGTTGTCTTGCTTGTACCGAAATAAAAATTTGTATATGTAGATAATCTATACAGACTATCATTACTGTTTTATAGCCAACCCATTTAATGCTAAAAGTAATCTCTTTTAATTCATCAGAATATCTAAACGATGTGGAAGAATAGCACCTTTACGGTTATACGGCAAGAGTACGGCAATAAATTTTTACAAACGATTTTTAAATCAAAGGGTTGACATTCATTTCTTTAGTTCATGGTCGCTGAACTAATACTAGGAAATCCTAGGTACGCATACGTCAGCTCTATTCTTCGATTTAAAGCAGAACTTGTGATGAAATATGAAGGTATTGGATAAGTTCTAGGTAAGCTTAAAGAGAAACTGGCTTTATTCTATTAAGCCTTGTTAGGGCAGAGTAAAAAGTAGTTTGTAAATGTTGTGTGAGAAAAGGCACGTAGGCATTTCGGAAACTAAGCGGATTAAATTTTATTTTTAATCCTGTTGAATTGAATTACTTAGGTTCAAACATTCCATTGATTCAGATAGCTTTACTTAAAACCTGTGTGGACATGTTATGTTCTTGAATATTTTCAAATGCTGTGGTAACATTGTTTTCAACCCTACCTTAAAAGCATGGTGTGAAATGGTTTATAAGAACTCGTTGAGTATCTAGTACATCCGCCATGTCATTAAACATTGGGTCTACAGGCGCATTTTTCTAAACATAAACAATATTGCGGACTTGTTTCAGTACATAGCTTGACTTATAAACCATCAATGAGTCGTCCGGTCGTTAGTGAAGTTTGTTGTACCCAGTTCATGTGTGTCACTTCATTAGTCCTTAACAGAACTAGAAAATACTGTACATATTACAATCACGCGAAATCTGCCATATCCAAAAGGTAGTTATTCATTTATTTAGCAGATTGATTTTTATTTAGGGTAGCTTAGTTTCATTGTTTATTTAATCGAATATATTTTTTCTCTTTATTGAAGAAATCAATCCAAAATGGAAAGCAAAGAGATTGACAGAAAGAAAAGGGAATTGCGCAAAATCTGCGACAAATCCTTTCGGGACAATGCAACACTTAGAACACATATCAGAGTGCACACCGGCGAAAAACCATATAAATGTGAGCTATGTGACAAAACATTTACGCAAGCTAGCAATTTAAAAACACACAGCAAAGCAGCGCATCAGGGCATGAAACCATTTCGGTGTTTGCAGTGTCACAAACGTTTTTCACAAAAAAGGTGTTCTAACCAGACATGAAATGGTTCACAATGGCGAAAGGCCATTCCAGTGTTCTCTTTGTCCAAGGAAGTTTGCTGTACGGGCAAGTTTATATTTGCAGGTTCGACGTCATATTGGAGAAGAATGTTACAAATGCACGCAATGTAGTGAAGCATTTAAAACTAAGACGTCTCGTGATTGGCACATGAACCTTCACCATGGTAAGGATCTTAAACACAGTCCAATGCAAACATGTATAGTTTGTTTGTCGTTTAAAAATTACTTCCTTTTAAATTTTAATATTCGAATCCCACCACAAAGGTTTTGGATGTCTCTTTTGTGAGCGGCGTTCTGTGTCAGCGTCAAGCCTCCAGCTTCACATTCGTTCTCACATAAACGAGAGACCTTTCCATTGTTTAAAATGTTATAAAGAGTTTACAGGGAATGGGCATTTGTCATCCCACATGAAACACATACATTGCAACAAAAAACCTTTCCCTTGCAATTTGTGTGGAAGTACTTTCAAGACCAACAAATCAATGTTAAAGCACCTTAAAACTCATTCAAGTGAAAGGCCGTTTAAGTGCAAGATATGTGAAAAAGATTTTATTACCAACAGTAACAGAAAGCAACATGAACTGATACACTCCAGTGAAAAACTCTACAAATGCGATAAGTGCGGCTAGCAATTTCGACAACCTTCTGTTTTAAGAGGACACGAAAAGCAAGTTCATTCTGAAGTTAAACCGTGGATTTGTAAGGACTGTGGAAAGGGATTCTCAACAAGGGGACATTTAGTTAGACATGAAACGGTCCATAGTGGTGAAAAACCTTTCCAGTGTAATCATTGTGATGCAAAATTTAGTCGAAACGAAAACCTGCGTAAGCACATTCAATGCAAGCACCCGACGACCTAAACGTTGTACATGTATTTTATATGCACGGAGTTGGGAATCTTCTACTTGTTCCACGCCAATTAAATAAAATTCTTCAATTTGGAAGTGTATTTTCGTTTATTATTTTAATTGTCGGGTTGCAGATTCAGCAAATAATCGCATGTTGCTTTAGTTTATGAGACTACCTGGAGTATATACCAATTCTTGGTAAATAGTAGGTACCAATTATGAATTCATTACTTTTAATTAAATATGGAACTATATTACTAACCACTTTGTACTTCGAACAAGGAAATCATGGGCTGTTAGGATACATAGAGTATTTAATCCTGTAAATTTCCTTAAATGGTTTTAAAATCTTGAAGTGTTGTAATGGTTTTCAATACATTTTTTGGGTGTGAGTTTGTTTTAATACTACCGAGAGATGGGAATCTTTGATCATTGTACATTGTCGTTTTGGTGGAGTGCAATTGTGTGTAACAAAATCATTTTTGTAACTATAGTTAGTAAACGACCAGCGTGGATTTCTAATGTGTTCTTAGTTGAAATAGATGACTCAAATGTATTTTGCTATATGGTTTGTAGTTATAATAAAGCATAAGTTGCGTGTTCATTATTAAATGCGTGGAATGGAATTATGATAATTTGTAGTTGGTCAAGATATTTTGATTGTTGGTTGATTCCCTATGCGCGCATTTATTGAATAGATTTATATGATAATATTTATGGCTTTTCTACACACCTGTGTATTAATTGAAGTAGTTTGGATTAATATTAAACGTATGGTAACACCTAAAAATTAATGAAATCACTACAGTATTGAGTCCGAAGATGATCTGAAGCTTAGAGTTAATTCTTGTGACTTTAAAAAAACCTGAGCGGTGTCAAAACACAAAATGTGTACTAATATCCCAAGACCTGGATATAGGAATATATACAAACTAAATGCATATTTTATTAACTTATAATATTGCTTCAAACAGGTTGGGTTGAATTCAACCCAAAAATTGAATTGATTAACTCACGTGGACTTATTAATATTGAACTGAACACAAATCGAACACTAACTGACTGACAAAATAATTAGCTCTCAAAGTCTTTTATTTATTGCGCATTAATATTAGGCAATTATCAAGTATCAACATATTTATGCTACCATTTACAAGCTTTCAATTCATTTATACGTGTTTCTTTATCATCCACAAAACGAATCATTGCATGTATATTCATGCAGCCAAGTAATCCGAATAATGCAGGAATGTCCAAGGGTTTCCAACTGCAAGCTGCATTAATGCCTTGACAAATAAAATGTTAATATCTTGTTTTGTAGTGAATGAGAGCTGATTAATTTAGCAGGAACAGGACAAACAGAAATACTGTCATTGTGAAGATTTTTTTCTGTTTTTCGTGCTCTGAAAAATCTAGGATTTAAGGTCATTCAGAAGACATTGGAAAGTGTTATTCTTGTTTTAGATAAAAGCATCCAAATGAAGGCGATTGCATATTGCATTTAGCATAAACAGGGTCAGAGTGGTCAGGACTGAGTCGCTTATGAGACTAAAAATAAAGGCTTTAAGGTAACCGTTTCTAGGGGCTTTGCTAATTCTCTGTGAATCTCGAATTCCGCAGCGTTCGAAAAGAGACTGTCCGATCAAGGCTTGTCAAAGAGCGGCAGCGCACTTCGTGCACTCCCGTAAGACCAGCCTTGATCGGACCCTTTTCCTCCAGAAGCTTGGGCGTGGAATGTCCAGCCAGCTTTTTAACATGATATTGGTCACCTTGCGCTTCACAGAATTAGGTTTCTCAAAATCGCTGAGTATTTAACCTTTTCGTCCTTGATCTCCTAAGCAGCGGCTGGCAAAGTAACAAATTGATGAATTGATCCGGTATGGATAATGTGCTACAAACAATATATACACAAATATAATTTCCAAGCTTGTATGCCAAGCTTGACCACATCAAACATTTCAAAGAAATTTTTTAATTTTATGTTCTTTACAAAATGGCTAAAAATGGAATGTATCATAACTTTCTTGGTACGTAGGTTAAAGTCATTTTCATAGTACATTCAAATGTTTGCTTCTTGAGAACCCTTTCATGATTCATAAAAGTACGATTACTGTTACGAAACTGATTCGCAACGGAGTAAATATCGTTCTAAGAGTAATCTGGAAAAATGAAAATCGGCATTGTTGTATACAACATCAAGCTACTGGAATGTCGTATAAATTTTTTATAACTTATATATCACAAAAAATTACTAAGTTTAGTGTACCAGAGCATAACTTTGTCTGCTAAGAATTGCTTGCTTCCTGTAAGTTATTACAAATGTATACGTTTTGTCATCCTACTTCTTGAACATGCTGTAAATTAGATCGTCCAGCAAAACGTTTCCACTAATAAACTTACAAGCTGTTAAAACCTGTTTTGCTGTTCGTTTAATATTATTCAAATGCATTTTCCTATGCCAAAGATTTTCTTGACATACCGGTTCATTAGCTTAGCTTAACTGTCTGCTTAAAATATCATACTTAGCATGTCGCTAATTCGGTCGCTCCGTTTTGTCGCTAATTCTTAAAACCGGCCCTGCTTTTATTAGAAGGCTTGTCACTTATTTCTGGGACGTTGAGTTATATACTGCCACGCTATCATCATTGTGAAACGTTTCAACTTGCTATCACTATTATCCTGGATTGGTTCTTTGCCAACGTTGTGCGTAGTTACATGCCAGTTAGGAGAGCAGAATAAAATCGATAGGTTATTCCAACTTTCTCTTTCACCTTTTGTTCTTCCTGGAGTTTTCTGAGGTTGACGACATCAGCTGTTATTTGTGTGTAGCAACAACGTTTTCTCTGTAAAGAAAATATGAGGTGGGGAGAACTTGTTCAAAACAAGATATGCAATGAGTCACAAATCAAAACATGTGTCACCACGGATGGTTGACTTTTTAAAGTTATCCTATGCTCTTACTAAAACGTTAAACGTTTATGTTAATTCAACATGTTTTATGTTTTTTATTGGGGGGAGTTTATACATATAACAACAATCCTCCTCAATGTCGTCATCTCTCATCTACTTGAAACATACCATCAAATGCTTTATCAAATGTTTGTTGGAGCTCAAAGGACACAAAAATGTTTCCCCTTAAACCCCTAATTGGCTAAACTTCCAAGTAATTTTGACCGATGGCTTTATTAACTCTAAATACTTAATCAATAAATCTATATTGTTTATATTATAATGTATCGGATGCAATAGCAAATGATCTTAAATGGTTGTTTCCTAAAAAACTTTGCATGCTGAAAACTCTGATGAATTTGTATCGTATACATAGGTTAAAATGTATTCCTTTCTTTGCTACCACGTTTGTTATGGGGGGTGAGGTTCACTCCTACCCTCTGAGAAACCAATCAGTAAGGCATGCGATAAAGTTTCGTAATTTTTCATGTGAACAAATGTTTTCAGTGAGAGCTGTTGAGATTTGGAATGATTTACCTGAATATGTTAAAAACTCTGAAAATATTAAATTGTTCAGTTCAAAAGTAAAAGAGTTTGTAAAATCATTAAATTGGAAGTGATAAATTGTTTCATTGTATGTAATGTCTGGTGTGTTTTGATTTCATTTGTTGTAAATTTTGACTTATGTTATTTTATTCGATTTTCTGGTTTTTGATTTTTATAAATATAATAGTTTTGTACAGCGCCAAATGGGGCTCTCTTGAGCTGAGCATGTGTTTTCTCTACCTAATTAATAACCCAATAATCTGTGAAGTTTGTAGAGTTTTTCCATGTCTCTGCTGTATCGAAACTATTAGGTATTTAATTAACTATTATTGACTAATTTTAAAGGATTCAATGTAATAACCTGCATAGCAGGATATTGGATTCTATCGACTTTGAGCTGTAATTTCAATTGGATAATGAAGAAATAAATTAATTAATTAAATATTGTTTCCTCTTTCAGCTTATCGATGGTAACTTTACAGGATGTGCTATAAGAAAACCCATACTTTAAGATTTGTGCTATAAGAAAACCCTTACTTTAAGATTTGTGCTATATGAATTTTTCACAAACTTCGATTTGTGCTATATGACTTTTTTCAAAAGCTTCAGGAAGTGCTATATGATTTTTTGGGGCAAAATGAACTTTTGGTACCAAAATGTTCAGGAAATTTTGAAACGCATTTTGGTACCATCAGTTCAAATTGCCCCAAAAAATCATATAGCACTTCCTGAAGCTTTTGAAAAAAGTCATATAGCACAAATCGAAGTTTGTGAAAAATTCATATAGCACAAATCTTAAAGTAAGGGTTTTCTTATAGCACAAATCTTAAAGTATGGGTTTTCTTATAGCACATCCTGTAAAGTTACCATCGATATGTCCTTTAGTTCACTGCAAATATTGCAGAGAAGTATTAAAACCGCCTGGGGAACTGTATTGTGCCTAACACTCTTCACAATCATTCTTACCCAAACTTAACAATTTTAAACCAGTTTCAACTAACTCATACATGGAAAATTGAGAAATTTCCTGCTTTAAAAGAAAATCATGAATAGAATTTGTTCAAAAATATATTTGTTCAAATATTTATATATTAAATTTTTTGTATTAGGGCTTAAATGAAAAGGAAAGGAATGAAGGAATTTATACGGAAAGGTAATCTAACAAAACATTTTTATCAAGCTTAAGCATTCATAAGGAAGCTTCGATGACAGGATTCTCGACAGTTTATTTCTTACTTGTTTGATTGGCTAAACTTCAGTAGAAAATTTTCTGTTTGAACAATGATGTTTTGGGTGGTGCGCTTTGGATTTGCTTTAATATTAACTTTCCAACGTATATGTAACTTTCAAGTTCTTAGAATGTCTACGCTGTATCAGAAGCAAAATGAACTGTCAACGCACCTGGTCTAAAGAATATGATATGACTGATTTCAATTTAATTTTGGTTGAATTCAAGTTATCCTAAGAAAATATGCATAATTATAGTCCTTATATCTTCGGAATAGAGGATTGTATGCATAGGTATGTTGGTTTGTTTTATTTGGCTTTCACGTTGCAACGTAGTCAGTCACAATGCATGTATTTCTGGCCTATAATTTAATACTGAATTGATGATTTCCAGTTTTCAAACCCTATTTTCCATCAATAATACTTCGTAAGCAGTTTTTATTCAGGTTGCAATATATTTAGCTTGAATTATCCCACATAACGGTAGTCATCATAACTTGAACGAGTTGACAGCCGTATACGGTTGATATGTTCAAATTTTGGAGTTCGTTTTATAGCAAATATTTTCCTTCCGTGTCCTGGTTGAGATATCAAGTATACCCATTCTAAATCTAAGACAGTATTCGTTTACGTGCTGGAGATTCGGTATTTATCTGACAGCATTTTTATTTCTGGTTCCTAAAACCCAACCAACACTTGTTTATTATACAACCATTAATTTTTGTCTAGCACATCTTTCACTTTAACACAATGCACAACCAGGTTTCCACAAGCTTGCTATCATTTTAAAAACAAAGAATACTGAATATGTAAGTAGTTACCCAAGACTAGAATTTAAGAAAATACAAAATACCAAAAGTAGTTGGGGAGACAACGTTTTTATTTCGGATAGAAACAAGATCTTCAGCTTCTCAATGCTATGAAAAAGTCTGCATTTCTTCCACAGATAGTACATAACAAGTGGCTTTTATATTTAGCAACAAAATTATAATTATAGGTAGTATGGCGGCAATGTAATGTGAATTGTATGATAATGTATTTTTATAATGTCTTACCGAAAGTCACACATACCAAAAATACCAAAAATTTGCTCATTTCACGATAGCTTTTCGTTGTATTATCTAAAGAACAATTTAACAACATTAAATTAAGCTTATAGAGGAGACGTTGCTTGAAATGTTAGCAGAAAAATGAAGTTCTAGAATGATGCACAAATAACATGAGTAAATTGCTGTATATGAGGAAGTTACGAAGTAAATCAAAGTAAGGTCCGTGGTAATGTATACGCAAAAATGTCAGTTGTGCAAGTAGTCATTGGATAGCTCAACACATCGGGTTATTCACCGTGAAATGCTTGATGGAATGAGTTATAAACTGTAACCATCCGAGTTGTAATGACAGAGTTGCTACCATATACACCTTGGTGAACATGGTAAGTTGTGCTTTTGGAAGTGCTGCTGGAAAATGTTTCTGCAAAAATCAGAAAGTGTGCAGCAGGTTATAGTCAGAGCTAATATGCTGTTTTAGTAAACAAAAGATGCTCTTTTAAATAACTCCCAATGGATTACGATACATAAAGTTACAGAAATAATCTAAATGAAACGTGAAGGCAAATGATTAATCGCGATTCCAAAACTATGTTCGATCCGATTACTGCTGAAAACGTGTGGACAATCGGAAAAAGCGATTCGATTTTCCAAAACAATTTCTATTCCGATGCGATTACCGCTGAAAGCGTTGGTTAATCGGCAAAACCAAGATTTTTGCCAACCAAAGAGATTACGTGGCAAACTCTTTTTAAGACGTGAAACTGAAATGAAGATAATTACAAATAAGAAAAAATGGTCACAACAAACGATACGCCAGAATAATTTGTGAGCGTAAGCTTTGTAATGAAGTTCTTGACGTACATACCAATCATGTCTGGTTTCCCATGCACACACTAAATCACCAGTGAGATAAAATCGCCATTTTGATCCGATTTTAGTATAAAACGTTTACAAACAATTTTTCACTGACCAAATCGTTTCCGATTTTTTGGGTAAAACGTTTAGACAAAATTCGGTTTACTCGCAATTACTTTTTGATTTTTGCCATCACTAAACCTCTCATTTGAACTGACAAATGCATACCAAAATTATTGTTAGCTGCTGAACATGCTTAGCAACATGTAAAATATATATCTGCAAATGGGTACAGTACAAGTTTTAGTAAATAAAATTCTGCATGGCATTCAACTTCGCCAGATACAACCATATTTATTTGAAAGTCGTTGAAGCTTTCGGTTTGGCAAAACCAATTCCAAAATCATAAGGAACATCAAATGCTCTAGCTGGCAAAATGCGTTCCTTTTTACGTGTACCACTATTTGCCAGCAGTCAATATGTTCGAAAATAGGTCAAGAAATTATGCTGTATTGTTGTATGACTGCATGATAACCGTCGGAGAAACATAAGAAAATTGACCGCATAACACAGCATTTTATGAACATTCCGCATAGAGAGCTCAAACAATTCTAAAATCAAATAGGATTCCAAACTAAAAATAATCTTGCCAGTCAGAATTATAACCCAAAGCGGTTTTTAAATAAGCGGTTTTTCTACAGCACCCAGTCTCTGTGACAAACGTTTTCAGGAGCTGGCATACTCTAGCAATTTAAAAAATACTCGCAGGTCCGATTTAAAGTTACACTTGAAAACATTAAAGAAACTGAGTGAAGCAAACAAATTGCTGATTTTGGGATCACTGAAACACAAAACACAATTTGAACACCCTATCTTTTTCATCTAGTTGTACTAATGGCAAATGTATTAGAACTGTACTGGTCCCATCATGTGTGTGAAGCCTACAATTCCAAATGTCAAAGGTGCTGGACTTGTGCTGGAGTTTTTATAAATAATTATTTGATTGGCTACGCCACCAGTAGATAAATATGGAGCTAATACTGGCATTCATTGATTGAAAATGATGCAAAATATTTATGCTGATAAGTTGCTTGCAATGCCACTGCTAAAGAAAATCCAACTAAAACTGGAGTATATTAAACGTCATACTTTTATTATTTGCCAATATTCTAGCTGCTGTAATCCAGGTTAAATGCCTGCTAAAATATTGTTGCAATGCGACACCGTCACACAATTCGGAATAGGGAATATGATTAATGATTAGTGGAGGATGCGTTGGAGGTCAGTCTGTGGGGGTAAATAATTAGGCTTGACCATATGGAGAAAAGATGGTCAGGAGGTAGTGGGGGTGACGACAGATTTGAATAATGCTTTGGGTTTCCTGCGAGTTTTTGTGGGATTTTATTCAATGATTCGATTAGATCTTTACGATCGGTTGGTTTAGTGAGTGGTTAACTGCGTGGCATTGACTTTTAGTGTGTGTGATTGTTGTGGAGGTAACAGACGAGATTTTGTTTTGAACTAGGCAAGAAAGTGTGTTTAATTTTATGGCAAAAATTGGGTCACTCTGGAAGCAGATATTAGGGAAACTTATCTGCAATGCAAGAAGGAAAAACTCTGTGCATGCTAAATGCAGTTGCTTCCTTAATTTTACAAAGCCCAATTGATGTTTACAAGCAAATTTACCGTTGTTGCCTTTCTTATAAACACTCTTAACCCAAAAATTCGCAAAAACAACTTCCATTTCAACATGTTACAAATGCAGTGCTCACTCGACGTAATTTCCTATCTAAGAAACCTTAATATATAATTTGTTGTATTTGCATTTTGTCTATTAAGCTGCTTGATTTCAGTTGTAGTTTGAGTTTTACACAAATTTGAAAACCATCTTTTATTTTATAGATGTACTGTTTAAAATTGCATACTTGTATTTTATGTATGCTACTATATTAGACAGTTTTGCGTGAATTACAACTTCGAACAAAACCCCAATTCCAATAGATTCACACCATATGGCAATAAAAGTGAATCTGATGAATGAAGTCATCAGGAAGACGCAATTCTTTTATACTCATTATGTTATTTACCTACATATTTCCAAAAAACGCAACAAACCATTAGCCAACTTGATAGATGTTATTCTGATACTGAAAAGGATGAATTCCTACTTTGGATCTACTCGACAGTTGCAGGTTTGTAAACATAATGCACACATCATATTGAGCATCGAAACAAAAGAGAAATTTTATACTGCTTGTTTTATCTAAATTTGTAAGGTTGCATTCATGCAAATGTGTGTGTACGTATCAGTGATTACTGTGTAGATTTTGCGACAATAAACGTGTTGCATAATGTGCGTGATATTGTATATACAAATTTTAGCTTGCTTAAATAAAGACTTATATTAGCTATACCAGTAGTATGCATGTTTATCAACTGTTTGTTATATTCTACTTTTTTAAAGAAAACTGCTACATTCCAATGTACTTGTTGATTTAAATTTCTCTAATATAGTATGACAATATGAATCTTAGAAACCGAAAAATCTGGTTTACTGCGAAACAAGTGGCATAAGCTAAGACATGTCCGCAAAAGCACAGCCCTCGCCAAATGCGTGTCCTTTGTTCAATAATGAAACAAACAACCGCAAACACCAAACCAGCAGCCAGAACTAAAAACAAAACTAAAACATTTCCTTTCATATCTGGAGCTTTGATTGGCATTTGCATTGGCAGAAACTCCTCCGATCCTAGAACTTTCTTCCACCATTCAAGAATACCCGATTGATTAATGCGTTGTATGCGTCGTAGCACATATGGAGGCACCAAGCCTAATGGGTCAATCCGTAGACTTTCATTTGTGTAGGTTTCAGAACTAATATCGGGTCTAGGCTATTAACTCCCGAACCAACAAGCTCCCGGTGGTCAGTTAGCTCCCCGACCCAAATGCTCCCAGACACATTAGCTCCCCGACCCACTTGCTCCCAGACACATTAGCTCCCCGTGCCATTTGCTCCCAGGTAAATTAGCTCCCATAACCACTAGCTCCCGGACCACTTGGCTCCCATGACATGTTGCTCCCTGTTCAATTTGCTCCCAAACTATTTGCCCCCTATGGCATTAGCTCCCAGGCAAGTATGCTCCCAACAATTTACCAAACAGTGCTTAGCCCTTGGGATACAAGTTACAATTTAAAACATAAAAAATTCTAAGAACATAAACCGTTAACCTTACCTTTCATAACTTTAGTTGAGGCTTTTCATATAGTTTTGCACATTGTATTTCCATTGGTTTGTTTGAGAGCTTTTATTACTGTATTAATAATAATTTTCTTGCAATATTCAAGCTTATCTTTAAAGCTAAGTATTAAAAAATTCCAACTAAATTTAAAGCAAACGAATTAGATTTATCTACTAAATTTTTGTATGATCATATTTACGAATAAGGTGTAATTTATTGCCTTTGTTTGCTTTATATCTTTTAAGGATTATAATAATAACCCACATAGCAATCTGCATATGGATTCACAAACGTAAAAAAAGTCATGAAAATTTTGAAAACATCGAAGAGGCAGCAATTTTTTTTATCAAATTTCGTGAATATTTGGGAAATTTATTCTTGCCAATTTTATTAATAATTTCCCAACCACCGTCAACCTCATGACCAGATAAAGATTTTCCTTCAAGTAGTTTTATATAATTTCATATGCACATTAAATTGGAGTCTTTAGTAGAACTAGTTTTATAGAAGGAATGTCCATAGAATGTTTGCTTTCTTTTGCTAGCTGCTGTCATTGTTCATTGCTCGAATGTAATACCTAATCGTAAAAAAACAAAGCACACAAGTATAGACAAACAAGCCATGAAGCAGTAGGGATGGGACACAGGATAACCTTAACTCAAGCTATGAAACGTAAGGTTAACGGTTTTATTTTCTTAGAAATGTTTATATTTTCAACTGTAACTTGTATCCCAAGGGCTATGCACTGTTTGGTAAATTGTTGGGACCATATTTGCCTGGGAGCTAATGTCATAGGGGGCAAATAGTTTGGGAGCAAATTGAACAGGGAGCAACATGGCATGGGAGCCAAGTAGTCCGGGAGCTAGTGTTTGTGGGAGCTAATTTACCTGGGAGCAAATGGCACGGGGAGCTAATGTGTCTGGGAGCAAGTGGGCCGGGGAGCTAATGTGTCTGGGAGCATTTGGGTCGGGGAGCTAACTGACCACCGGGAGCTTGTTGGTTCGGGAGCTAATAACCGGTTACCCTAATATCTGCCATAATTCCGCTCCGTTGCAGGTCCTTTGCGGTTTTTGTACATAGATACGCCGGCATAAAAACTGCCGTATTTTTGCAGCTTCTCAATTCCTGTGTTAAAACGGCAAGTTCATTATCCCATTTGTAGTTGAAAAGTTTGCCACGAAATTTACACGTGGCCTGAAGTGTAACGTTTTCAAACGGCTCAGAGTCCAGTTTGACTTTGAGCGAATAATTCGACTGTGTTGTTAAGTAAGTAACTTGACTCAAAAAGGTTTCCCATGTTATCCACAAACTCATTTTCTAGACTATTTTTTGGAATGGGTAATAGGTAACCAAATGGAGACAAAAAGTATACATATTTTCTCGGTAATTCACATCCTTAACGTGGGCTGTATTATCTACAGCTGTATAACCTTCAAAATAAAAAATCCTTTCACTTTTGGCAAGCATTGTGAAGTTATTATCGAACAATTGCTTCATGGTTTCAAAAGGAACCCTAGCACGAGGTAACATCAAATTATAAACATTCACGTTTTTGTACGCATTGCTCAAAATCACGCCCATCAACAGAAATAATCCTATGCATACACGAATCTTGGAGAATTTCACGTATATTCCAGAGAACGGGTCGCCTTGCTCGACCAAAACTTTGTAAATCGACAAACCGTGGCCATACGTTGCATGGAGTGAGCCCAGTATCTTAATTTTCGTTGCAGCATTAAGGAATATACATAAAACAAGCACACATATCAAAATACAAAGCCAGACGTAGCTTTCGTATGCCGCTAATATTTCTTGAAATTGAAACGAAGAAGTTAGCGACTTTCCACAACTAACAAACTGAAGGTTTGCCAAGGAAACATGTATGAAAAGAGAAAATTCGAAACCCCATTTGTAGTCATATTTTTGTTCCGCAATTACCCATTCCGCGATGGTGAGCCAGGTTTCTGGTTGCTTTACCATTTTACCCAAATTGCAGACGTGCGTGCCTCCCAGTTCTGATACATAAGTGGAATTAACCATTACATCTAGCAGAATGAAGGTGTATAACTGCAGTACTTCATTTTCCTGTTTGCAACGTTTTCCCCGAAAAAAATTCAAGACTGCGTTGTCTGGATTACATTTTCCTTGAAAATCAGAAAATGGTCCCAATGAGTAAAAAAACCAAGAAGTTTGGTCATTTGGTGGTAATGCAAGTTCAATTAGTGAGTCGATGGAAAAATTTTCAATCCAGGTGCTCAATAAAATAGTATGATATCGGATGTAACCGTAGAAACTAATTTCTGGTAACAAAACGGAAATATGCGTTATGTTTGCTGCTGGTTCGTATAGCCTCTTTTGCCCACCCAGCAAATCAGCTATACAGTACACATCTTGTGTCTCATTTGATATTAACTGGTGAATGTGTTTCTTTGATTGACTGCTGTTTTCGTCAATGTTCGCATCCAGAATATCAAATTGAATGTGAAGAACTTGTGGCTTTTTTAAAAATTGGAAATCCTCTCTGAGGTTAGTTTCCATAAATAAAGGATATTTTTGGTATCCGTACTCTGGCCGAAACAATTCAATTTGTGCAGCACACTTCCAAGGCCTTGTAGCAGCTGCAAATTTGACAATTTTTATGCCAACGCAGTAGTCTTGTGTATCGTCCCATAAGTAGCTTAGGTAATGCGAGAATTTACAAGCATAATCCCAATAATAATAACCAGAAAAGCTGTCATTAAAACTGTGTAGTCTCTTAGAAATCGTCAAAATTTGTGTTGATTCTAGTTCTGATCCTCTATATATGGTTAACACAGCAGGTATCAAACTTCGTAGCATTACCGGCAACGTAGTAGGTAGTTTCAGATTTACTTCGGGATAATTGTTTAAAACAACCAGGCATTTTGCGATGGACAAAGGGGCTAATAGCTCGGGAAGATTTTTTATCACTGGAAGCGAATTCTTTTTCTTCTCAAAGTTCTCGTGAATGGTTTGGAGCATTTTTATATAAGAGTGTTTTAGTTGTTTATCTCCACCATCCGGAAGATAATCAAAGTTTTGGTGAGTTAGGTTTTTGGTTAGTAAGTGAGTTATTGAAATTGAATAAGAATAACGATCTTGAGAATACGAAGGTGTTACAAAGCAAGTAACTAAACTTACAGCAAGGAAATTCAATTGTAACATTTTAAAACTAAAATGTGGAAAGCTTTATCACAATTGTGAAGAAGTTAAATGTTGGGTGCTGAGCCGACAACCAATAGTGACTAGCGCAGAAGGATTGTCCATGTAAAGGTTAGGATGGCGACGAACGAACACACCCATATAGTAATAGTATGTTTCAATTACCTTTTATACGTCTTATGCATAATATATACCAGAAAACAAGTATATATTAGTTTGTACAAAGGATTAATAAAAGTAGCGAAACAAGTACGAGCACTAGGGAATAGTCCGTTGGAATAGGTGATGCGCAATTGTGAGGCAAACCAAATACATGACGCACAAAGCAATATTGTATTTTATGTACTTCCATCGTCAGTATGAAGCGAATATTGAAACTTCTGTCGGAGAAGTACACAAGACGTCGCTTTTTATTAGCAATAACTTCAAAGGTGGAAAGCGTTCTTTTTGAATCAGTAAGCACCCTTTTTTGTTCTAATTTTCAGGTATCCACGTAAAACTGGTATCGTAGGAAAATAAGCACGCACACCAGTCGTGTAGTTCCTCTTCACTTTAAGAATGGTTTTCTAAAGCGAGACGAATGGTGTAACTAAAATCACCGCAAACTATATCTTTGGAAATTAACATGTGTGGCTGGTTTAAAACGTTTTTCTAACAACTACAAAGCAATTTCCAGAACAAAATGATTGTGAGTAATCGGTTTTTCCTTAGCACACGATCACACATTGGCTTAATAACCCGCTGCAAGTCGCACAAAAATGTTAGCACTTTGAAGAGATTTGCCTGAAAGTCTCCCAAAACATTGCACACTTCCACCAAACTTCCACAAAGAGAGACACATCAAAATGCTAACATCGGCACTGCCACTTATCTGCTAACTGGTTCAAGAAGGGTTAAAATAAGGATAAAACTAGCCACATAAGCACACGTGGTAGTAAAAGCAGAACTATTTAATATTAGTCAAAGTAAAGTTGAATTGTTAATGAGGCCAAGCAATATCTCAAATTAATTTTTTTTATACCTGCTTCCGTTTTGTATTTATCTGTAGACCAAATTGAATAACTCTAGCCGAGAACATATAAATTCCCGTCTGAAAAAGGAAGTACATACTTTACTGCTAGTTTAGGAAATATTCGAGTTTCAGAAAAAAGCACCCTTCTATAATATTCTCCAATAACGACTAATAGAAATTTGAATACGGCGCAGAACAAACAGTGCTTTTAATTTTGCCTCGTGCCTAAATTAGCTGTGCTCATTGAGTTTCAGCTCTGTGTCGATATCAGTTCAAATAAAACCTACGTATTCGTACAGTTTATGCAGATTATACCACGGTATTAGAAAGTCTCGTTTGGTATATTTTAAAAACTTGTTTAAAAGCAAATTACCTCCGTAGAAACAAAACACGAGGAACATACAAGCTAAAGTAAGTTCACAGTAGGACAGACGTGTATGAAAAGAGGTTAAACTAAGGTTATCTCTGTTTCAACCTATGTACACGAGGCATTAAAAACAGAACTTATCCATTATTAGACACCATAAATATTTATCGTATAAAAATATATTTAGCCCAGTTGTCAGACCAGGTAGACAGTAACATACTAAACTTAGCGCTGTCGAGAAAAACAACTAAAATAGATCTATTTCAGGCTTCAGTCAAAGAGCTAAAAATGTGGAAACTCAACAAAAGAAATAACCGTAACGTGGGCTGTGGCATTTTAACAGCAATTATTTGTGCTATAGGTTCGGTCATAAGGAAAGAGAGGCTCTACTGAAACAACTAAACACAATATTTTTAGTTTCGTATTAGTCATACATGCGCCAAATAACCCGTTTCAAATAGCACATATAGAATATATATTATGGTCTGAAGGATTTTATTTTAAAATATGTTTCTTAAGTGCACACGTACACAAAAAGAAAAGCGATATTTGAATACGCTAGTACAAGCATTACTACTGTTTGGCTGACTAGTTCAAGAAGAGTAAATTTAGGTTTTTTTCTGCTACGTCAGCAAACGAGGCACTAAATGCAGAATTTATTTATTATTGGTCCAAGTAAAGCTGAATTGTTGTTCATGCTAAGCAAATATAGTCTTTATCCCAAATTAGTATTTGTTTTTACAAAAGAACCTCTTTCTGTTTTTATCTAAAAATAGCTGGAATAACACTACCTGGGAAAAAGCAGTATAAGCATGGACGTTATTTTAAAATATTAGATTTTAAGAAAGGAACTGTTTTCTTAAAAGTGGTTAAAGCCAAAGCTGTTTTTTGACAAATAGAAGTATTTAAATTGAAAGATTTGCATGTAATGAATTTTTTAATAACTTGCGGCAGGTAAAACTTTTTCCGTTGCTGGAAGAGGTGTTGCTTCAAAATCTAAAAATTAAAAGTATGTTACTCCGTTTCTGAAACGTAGTTTGTTTTTGTCGGCTGTTAATTGTCGTTTTTGGTGTTTATTAGATCTAGTGATTTCAGATTGGTGCAATATTAAAATAAATACAGCACATTACACGTCCAACTACTTAATAGACAGAAATTTTATGGCAACTAGTTTCGCTGTCAAATAGCTTCATCAGGCCTATATCAATCATATGAAACAATACAGTAATTAGAGTTAAATTTAAACATTACAATATGGGTTTAACATATATAAATCAAACTAAGTTAAATGATAACCACCAAAGCTTACCGATTCTGTATATTATAATTATTATGTAGTGCAAAATTTAATAAAATTTGGCATATAAATGCCAGTGCACTGGTGTGCTTTCGTCAGTCACATAAAAAGTGATCGGTAAGACAGAAAAGGTAATACAGAAAGGTATTCATTTGAGAATCTCCTTCATATTTCGGACTCTGGAATATACCACACGTATATCCGTGTTGTTGTATAGATTGAGATACTCGGGTTCTGCGTTACTTGTAATATTTTTTCTCAGGATTTCTCTAACACAGTTTGAATACCTTTTAATACACGCATTAAAAGGGAAAATAACATGTACTTTGTCTCTTTGTTCACATTCCCTCGAATTCTCAGAATGCGAACAAATATTATACCCATGAAGAATCTCTGGATTGTGAATACTTAAATATTTAATTAGCAGAGTTTTCTTAGGTTTAAGAGTTTCAAAACGGTTTACAAGTGACAATTTTATGAAAGTATCATTTAAGATCTTAATATCGTACCAACGTGTTTCAAATTTAGTACGTAATTCAGTTAAATGTTTCATTCTAATATCAATATCAGAGGCAATACGGCAAATTCTCAACCCTTGTGAATAAAACAAAGACTGCTTGAGATGGGTCGGGTGATTTGATGTTGCATGTAAATATAAATGCTTTGACATTGGCTTAGTGTATAAGTCTGTGTGTAGTACATTGTCAATAAGCTTTACCGTAGTATCTAGAAAATTAACTGAATCCTCACTAAATTCGAACGTAAATCGGAAACTAATCGTGATTAATCGCGATTATTCCGATTTTTGTCCAAACGTTTTGTGCGTGATGCGAAACGTTTTATACAAAAATCGAATCGAAAATCCCGATTTCTAGAAAACGCGATTTTATGGCCAAACTAGCATTTAATGTTGCTTAAATTAGAAGTGAGTAACCTATTTAGACAGAAAATTACACGAATTGATTTAGATACATGCTTTATGTTGTCAAATTCTTACTTTTCTCAGGTTTTGTAGTTGCTGTTTGTAGGACTTTGAGTAAACTTTAAGAAAACCTGACTGACTTCCTTCCGTCTGTAGACTTTATTGTTGGGCTAAATGGGCTCCAAACCAGCAAAATAGGCTTTAAACCAGCAAAGTTGGCTTTAAATCAGCGAAGTAGGCTTTAAACCAGCGAAGTAGGCTTTAAACCAGCAAAATAGGCTCTAATCCAGCAAAATATGCTCTAAACCAGCAAAGTAGGCTTTCAACCAGCAAAATAGGCTGTAAACCATTAAAAATGGTTCTGCACATGATTTAATGGTAGGTGGTTATACTCTAATACCGTCTTTAGCAGCGAGCATCTTCAATTGGTTTACCATTGACTGGTTACATAAAAATTATAACCTTACCATTTTACCCAAAACCTTAATTGTCAAGATATTATGCTAATTGTCGTGTCATAATTAAATTGAAAATGCTCATAACTTGGCAACGCCTTAACCAAAAATGATAATTCCTTCAGTTTTTAAATCTACAAGAATTGTTCTTTCACCTCAACAAAATCATTTGGCCCAGTTTCAAAATCGCAAATGTTGCTATACCACCCATGTCTTACCAGTTTTTGGAATCGCAAGGTGGTTTAAACAAGTTTTTTTCTTTTTGAAGAAAGCTAAGTTTGCAATTTTAACTAAGTTAGGTTGGATTTTTGGGGTTTAGAATGGTGGACAGCCCATGTGCAGGCTTTTTAAAGGCAAGAATCCGAAGAAGGCGAGTGCCACGGGAGCGCACGAAGTGCGCTACTGCACATTGAGACGCGCTTCTCGAGTGGGCCTCCCTACGCTGCCCAGTTCCAAATCCCCAACGGTCTGAAGAAGATTCTTCGGAGTTCAATGAAAATAGTGAAAGCTAGGTAAGTGAACTGCACTTTCCTTGTCCTTATAATAAGTTGATCATCAAAAACTACACAGGAAATATATGGTTGTTTGATCTTTTAACCAAATTCAGTAAAATGAACACACAAAAGTTTTAAACGGAATCCAAAATGCACAGTAATCCTTCTCTACCAACCATACTAAAATTTAGTTTTGAAATAATAATACAAGTCTCCTGCTGAGGCTTACAACCTACATACGTTTTAATTCTCTTTGTGTGCACCCAGACAAAAAACAACTTATTTTCAAACCCCATTACTTTTTAATGTTTCTGCAAAGTGCATGGGACGTTATCGTACTATCTATACATGTGCAATATGTCATGCATTTTGAACTTTCATTTTTTGTTTAAATACTGTGCCATATATTTCAAAGTAAAAAGAATAACTTTAACTGGTCAAAAATACTAAAAGCTCACAAAATCGAGACTTGTGACCAGGAACACATTTAATCAGCTCGTCATGACCTTTCATGTGGTATAAGTAGGTATCATTACGGAGCAGCTTGGGCCCATTCTCCATAAGGTGTGAATATGGCCCTTTGCTAATATTCAAGAAGCATATTGATAACCGTATACAACACTTTTAAGATATTAAGACCATTTATGTCATATTACAGAACTAAAACTCAAATAACTCTAGCAGCGCATGATTTCCTTGTTCAGGGTACAACGTGTTTGTTCATTTAGTTCAACAATTGATTAAAAGTAAGGAATTCCTAATTAGTTACACAAAATTTTGTACTAAACTTATTACATATTTACTTCTCAATAATGAGTTCATAATACAGGTAGTTTCTTAGAATCTGGCAACTTGCAACCATTAGCTGAATCTGCAACCCAATATTGTTTATAAAACAAAGTACCTGTACAAATTGAACAATTAAAATTGTTTGGCGCGCTAAGACAGGTGCTTGATGCACACTCCATAACACGGTAGCATATCTATACATGTACGACGTCTAGGTTGTCTTATGCTTGCGTACAACATGCCTACGCAAGTTGCTGTTGTCACTAAATTGTGCATCACAAATATCACAGTGGAAGGGTTTGTCGCCAGTATGGACTCTTTCATGTCTAACTAAAGAACTCTTTGTTGAGAATCCCTTCCCACAGTCCTTGCAAATGCACGGTTTAACTTCAGAATGAACATGCTTTTTGTGTACTGTTAAGACCGAAGGTTGTCGAAACTGCTTGCCGCACTTGTTGCATCTGTAGGATTTTTCACTGGAGTGTATCAGCTCATGGTACTTTCTGTTACTGTTAGTAAGAAAACCTTTTCCACAAACTTTGCACTTGAATGGCCTCTCACTTAAATGAGTTTTAAGGTGCTTCAACACATCGGCGTTGGTTTTGAAAGTATTTTCACACAAATCGCAAGAGAAAGGTTTTTCATTGGAATGTACTTGTTGCATGTGGGATGACAAATTGCCATTTTTTGTAAACTCTTTGGAACATTTAGAACAAAAGAAAGGTCTCTCGTTTATGTGAGAACGAATGTGAAGTTGAAGGTGTGAAGATGAAACAAAACGCCGCGTGCAAAATATACATCCAAAACCATTATTGTGGATTCCTAATATTAAATGTGAGAATGTAGTTGGTTTTGAGCGACAACCAGATTTAACATGTTAGTATTAGACTGTGTTTAAGATCGTTACCTGAATGAAGGTTGAAGTGCCAATCACGAGACGTCTTAGTTTTAAATACTTCACTACACTGCGTGCATTTGTAACATTCTTCGCCAGTGTGACTTCGTAGATGTTTATATAAACTTGCATGTACAGCAAATTTCCTCGGACAAAGATAACACTGGTATGGCTTTTCGCCATTGTGAACCCTTTCGTGGCTTGTGAGACTACTTTTTTCTGAAAAACGCTTGTGACATTGCGAACACTGGAATGGTTTCATGCCCAGATGCACTGCCATGTTGTGTGTTTTTAAATTCCCAGCTTGAGTAAATTTTTTGTCACATAGCTCGCATTCAAATGGTTTTTCCCCATTGTGCACTCTCATATGTCTTGTTAGCATTGAAAAACAACGAAAAGCTTTGTTGCAGATTTTACATGGTACCGTTTTCTTTTGATGAATGTTTTTGCTTTCCATTTGGACAGATTTCTCCAATACTGACGAAATATTATTCAAATAATTGAATAAACTAATTTAAACAGTAATCAATCTGTTAATTAAATATACAAATACGCTTTAGAAAGGGCAGATTTTGCGTAATCGATTTATGTACAGTTGTGTAATTTTTTTAACTATGTTAAGGGCTCATGTAAGGGTACACGTAAACTGGGTGTAGAAAACTAAAAAAATCAGACTCCTTAACCATTCAAGTGATAAACTCAAACTGTACTACATATAAGACGACTAATTTATATTTTGTAAGTCAAGTCATGTACTGTCTTCAGTCAGCAATATTGTTGATGGTTAGAAAAGAGCGCTTGAAGAACCTATGTCTAATAACGTGGAGGGTGTACTTGATACTCAACATGGACTTTGTATAGTCCATTTCACATTATGTTTAAAATGTAGGATTAAAAGCATTGCTACCACTGCTTCTCAAAATGCTCAAGAACGACGCATACATACACAGTCTGTCTATATATGTAAATTAAAATTTAATCCTCTTAGTATTCAAAGTGCCTACGTGACTTTTCTGACACATTGAAAAAGTAAATACTTATATCCGTGGCATTTCTATTGCTGAAACAGAGTAAATAAATACGAAGGAATGAAAACCTCACTTTATAACGTGCTCAAAAAGACTCAATAGAAAACGTTTGGGTTCACTTTAACTTACTCCAGAAAATGTACTCAATGTTTACTTAGCATTGCAGGGCATTTGGTTCGAGTCACAAAAACTGACTTATATATTTACATTTGCATGATCCATCTCAGCATAAATTATTAAATGATTTCAAAGTTGGCAGTTCATTTATACGAAGTAGGTAAATATAGTGACGGGCAGTTACCCGTCAGCAGTTTAATTGGGTCAGCATGTAAGCATTATGATTGAGAGATGATGAATAAGAATGATGATGAGAGAATGAAATAAAGTAGTCAGTCGCTGTGTGACTGAAGCGAAATCAACACATGCCTCTTACACCCATGCATGATTATTAGCCCTAGCATCACTCTGAGCACACTCAATGCATAGTTTCCCCCTCTCACACAGACCTTCCCCAATACCCAATATTTCCGGGAACATTCCCATACACCTTCCCAAGATCCCCAGTTTCCTAACCTCACCTTCCCCACCTCAAATAACCCCATTCCTCCTCAATAAACACCAACCTCTCTTAAACTCCCCCTTAATCCCATTGGCATCTACCATAACGTGAATATATGTATACATTTTTCTGCACAAATGCTAGCTGAAACCACAAGATGCAATGATCAAGCAACATAATGTCTTGTTGTTAATCTGGTACATATTCACACTGTTTGCTAAATTATAAAATCCTTTCAGAAAAGTTAGTGGAGCTTAAAATATTTTTAGTAACAATGCAAAATTAAAGTTGCGTAGGTTTGCTGCAAGTTAATGTCATATACGAATGTTACTCCCAACTTCCCAACCGTCGCAGTGTTTTATCGCATTGCCAATATTCAATACAAACCATAGGACACATCAATATAAATATATTAACTCAGAGGTTTTTAATACTTTTAAGGCTCAGACAACCAATTTGTATTTAGCCTTCAGTAAATATTTAACGTTTTAAGCACAGTGCAATGCAAGCATAATCCCATTACTCAGGATAATGTTTGCAGTGTTCATGAACAAATATGCAGATTTAGCCGGATTAAAGAACTTGTCCTCCCTAGAGTTCTCTAAGTCTGCATGACTTAAACACCAAACACAAACATAAACTCATGGATATTATTTTTAAGAAAAAACAAAATTGATACTGGTATACACTAAGAACTTCCTGGAATCCTCAACTACTAATGTATATCTTTAGGTAACATATATGAAACTGCCAATCTTACTTAGGTACTTATCAGTTTTCTTAGTTGTCTTACTGTTGCGCTTAAGAAAGAAAATTTAATAGAGATTATGGCTCTAATGTTGCTAATAGCAACGCTTGAAAATTTATCCCCCAGAAGTGCTTTGAATGGAAGTTGAAAACCTTCTCACAAGGGAACCTTTTCAGGTGCCAGTGCGATCCAGAGGCGAGATATATCGACTTTGGTTAAGTTTAGTGCATAGATCACGAATCGGTATTTTGTTTTCTGCAAAACTATCGTTTTGGTCTTCTAAAGTTGAAAGTAAGATTTATGTAGCGCGCGTAAGCTGCCCTTGACGCAGTTCAGCATAAGCGCAGCATACTTTTGCTCCTCGCACTTCTCTCTGCTTTTGTGTTGCTCGCGCAAGAGAGAGCGAGCGCTTGCTTCTTCTCTTCACATCACAACAAGCTGCTTGCTCCTCCTCTTCCCTCGCTCTTCTAGTGCCAGCAACAAAAGTGAGGAGAGAAAAGGAGAGGCAAAGGTGTTCCATGAAATCCCAGAAATCAGTCAAGTAACACAAGCCCGAAAATAGTGGCTCTCCAAATTATGTAAAAGTACTCTCAAAATTACTATAAAATTGAGTCCGGCAAAATTTTTTAGGCAAAAAGTGGACACCTGTGCGGAATTTTTAAATTGGAAAATCGGAAAGACAAATCACTAATATTTTCAAACTGTCATCTATTAAAAGAATCTGGCCTTAATATCTCAATTAAAGACGATCTGAAACATGAAATAAATATCAAAAATTCAGAACAAAAGCAATGAACAAAAAACACAAGAAGAAAAACCAGATAGCCAAATCAACCTGCAACCAACAATAAAAGAAGGATGGGTGAACAGCATGCAGAGAGGCAGCGGTCTTTGGCGATAACTTTAATACTTTCTACTTGCAGCCTGGCCAGGTTCAGGTAGAAAGAAGAACCAGTTATACAGTCATACACTATCACCACGGACTTTTCACTACCCGAACTGCATGAAAACACTTACCTATCATTTTAATATCAATATTTTCATTAAGAGCAAACCCAGGTTAGGAAGTTGCAAAATGCAAGGTCAACAAGTTATTTTATATTGTGAGCAAATTCAAAAATCAATGTATAACCAGAAATTTTAAACCAGATGTAAAATTGAACTTGTACTTTCAATATAGATTTTGTAAGGGTTATCATGGGGCACCCCGAAGTTAACCCATGACAACTAAACTACACAAATACAATACAAATAGTATCTACTATTTTCAAACGGTATTTGTAGAGATGATATAAATGTGTATTACAGCCTTGTTATAGGCGAGTATGTTTTCATGATGATCAATGATATTTCAAATATAAAAACCATAGCATTTTTCAATTTACTTAGCAGTTTTAAAATATCTGCTTAATGCAAAAGTGCTGACTGACTATGATGTTTCTTGGTAATTTCACCTAGGATATTGTCTAAAGAAGGTGTAAACAACTTAGAAGAAGGTTTTGTCTATTCTAGTTGTAAACGTCCTGAAAGAGTCAACCTCGCGTTGTCGAAAATTTTGTACGTTTGAAACCTTCCTCTATTACTCCACCATTCATCAGGCGATAATCCACTGAACTCACAGACAAGGGGGTTTAAGGATTTTTATGACCCAATCAAAGAGTGTATTTTAAATTAGGGGAGGTTCTGACAAGACGTTTGTCTGTCCTGTATCGTGATTAAAGGCATACAGAAAATATGACAAAATTAACACTAGCTTTACGAGCGGCACTAAGTTTTATTTAAATGAACACAAAGCCTTAAGAGTACTCCTGGTCAAATGCTTATTAAAATTAAAAGTACTCAGCATCTTACTTACATATACCCTGCCGTTTCCATATTTAACTGGGTTTTAACTTTTAACAATTTTCAGCAGTTTTATTTCTGAGGTATGCTAAATACTTTAGCACTACAGCATCGAAGTCGATGTCCTTCAATTAAGTATTGCAGCTAAACTAATTTTAAAACGCATTTCATTCGTTGGTGCTTTTGTTTAGTATAATTGATAATCTTTTCTGGGGAATCCATATAACTAGCATGATACAAAACCTGGCAAAATCTAGTATAAAGAATCTAATGTATTTTAAAAACTATTATACGTGGTTGCTTATCTCTTAATGTGTAGGTTATAATAAAGTTGCCATTTTACTGCTCTTGGCAGTGTTGTGTATAGAATTGTAGTGAAGTATAGAATAGAAGTGTTGCGTGTTTGAAGCAAACTTTAAAATAAAATCTGTTTCTTTTGAAATTACGGAGTTTAAAAGTGTTTCAAATAAACTGAGGGTAGGATCATATACATCATACATATATACAATTATATGGTGTACAAACGACATTGCTGTCACTCAAAAATATTTTACATTACATGTGTTGGTTTCTGTTTTTTATTGATACAGTGACATTTCCAGCAAATCCGGCCTATGCCGTACCCCACAAGGTCCCGGCCCGGGAAGAGTCTATGACCCTCGTCACTTAGGCTCTGGGCTATGAAAGCATGTTTGGACTATTTAGGATGTGCTGATCATTTTTTGTCTAAATGTCTGCATTTTCCCAATTAAATACAAAAAGTGACAAACGAGCAGTATAAAGTTGGTTGTGTAAGAGTATATGTCAGATTAATTTTTTTCAACTGAGTTGCAATTGAATTAAACCAATGGTTTTTTTGCATGGAAATACCGACAATGTTTCAATAATTTCTACATTCAAACTCTTAACAAAATTTGAGCAGAATTAAGAACTAAGTTCATCTGCATGAATTTACAAAGATTTTATAAAACAGTGCATTTTTTCGGAATGCTTTTAACATGTCTAAACATTACAATTATCTTATTATTATGGTTATTTTGCATAATCCTTCTTCATTTTTGCATTACTACAATTTTTAAAATACCCAAGCATTCTCATTCATAAGGCTAGCTCAAAAGCACTAGTTCACGAACACCTAAGCTAAGGATTTTAATCCCTGTGAACAAAATACTTCATCGATAAGTTTATATTTAAAGTACTATAATTTGGGAACATTTTTCATATGACATTTCAGGTTAGACGATTGTCCAAAGGTTTTTCCACAAGCGTCGCAGTTGAACCGCTTTACACCGGTGTGTATGACAATATGCATTGCTAGCTCGCTATTACTGACAAAACTTTGTTTGCAGTCAGAACAGTTAAAGAGCTTTTCCCCCAAATGTCTTTGCACATGCATTTGAATGCATTTTTTGGAGTTCAATGTCTTGTCACACCGTTCACAGCAGTACTTTCCTTTGTCAGAGTGTTTTACATTGATATGTGCATTCAGACTGCCTACTTGGTTAAAACAATTTCCACACGTTTTGCAACACTGTGGTTTTTCCTTTGTGTGAGAACGAATGTGGCACTCAAGATGGTCATACTTTGAAAACATGTGTCCACAGAAAAGACAGCTCCAGACTTTGATTCTACTAACTGCGGATTAATAATAAAAGTCCATTATTTATTAAATGATTGAATGTCCTGTTTTAAGGACTTTTTATATCCTTTTCAATTACCTTGGTGCGTTTTATTGTGTGCGCATAGGTTTGCTTTTTGGGTGAATTTCTGATTGCAGATGGTGCAGCTATACGGCTTTTCTCCTGTGTGCGTCATCATGTGTTTCTTCATGTTGCTCAATAGCGCAAAACTTTTTGGACAAAGCAGACACTGAAACGGCTTTTCGCCTGTGTGGGTTCTCTCATGCTGTTTTAGATTTTGAGTTGTTGCAAAGGCCTTGTAGCAGAATCCGCAGTAAAAAGACTTCTGCTTTTCGTGAACCATGCGTCCATGTTGCTTTAAAAGTACCTTTCGACTGAATGCTCTGCTGCATACTTTACATTTAAATGCTTTTTCTCCCGTGTGAACCAATAAATGATTCTTGTAACTGCTTGACAACATAAGTTTTCCACAAAAGATACAATTACGGATTTTTCCTGCTTTCTGCTCGCCGGAAGTTGTAGCCATTTTATTTGCCAAATAAAAAATAATCTTGCACATGTATGTTTTGAAAGTGTTTCTGATCAGCACTATACTAGACCATAATATGTTTTTGTAATAGCAAACTAACTTAGTAATTAGTAATTGATATAATTGTCTGTATCCCAAAAGGCAGATTGCAAGCCAAGAAACGTTGAGCTGGACGTCTTATTTTGGTTCTAGGTGTGTGCTATTCCAAATAGTAACACTACAAATTTTAATATGGGAAAGCACTGTGAACTATTCAAGCAGTTTTTAACAGATGGGAGTATTCATGGGCTCACTCTAAATATGATATGATGAATATTGAAGCAATCAGAAAAAATGGAACGTTTCTGGTACGTGTAGTATTTGTATGCAAGCGCGCTGCACTTCTCTTGTTTCAACTAAACCAATGTACTTCCAAATGAACTAAGGACTGTGAAAATGCCATAGTTATATAGTTGAGTATTTTAGTTTTGAAAATGATATGTTAGTTTTAATATATTGTCATTTCTAAAGCAAAGCTTCAACATTTTCTGTGTTAGACTAATCGGATTTACAGAATGAGGATTAAACTGGATTTTATATTTTTTAAACTTATGTGCACCTACGGATAACAGGTATAACAGAAGAAATGCACAATGCAAGCGTAAATGAATAAGTTTATGTGGATTCATACGTCTCTTCTTAGAATATTTTTTTGAAGGGCTTTACTACAAAGCTCTACATTTCCTTTTTTGTATAGTTCTTGGAATTTCCATGTATGTCAATACAGCAATTCTAGCATAGTCAAAGTATGTTACGGCTGTGAATATACGAATTTCATGTTTAGTTTCATGGCTAATTAGCTCACGCACTTTATTTTCCAGAAAAGCATAAATGCGTTAGCCGATTTGAAAGAATTCCACTAAATAAGTCAGTGCTCTTATTTTAATGGTTTTACCTGCGTGACTATAAATTCTATCAGTGTTTATAAACGTTTATTAGGATCAATGAAGTAGTATTCCTAATAGAAATATAAAACCCCAAAATGTTCAACTATCATAGTTTCAACACAACCAAATTATGTAGATCAAAAAATTCCTAAAATTGCACACCTTTTAACTTAAAACCGTAAGCACCTAATAAATATATTCATAGCATTATGGATATCCCATTTTTCATGATTACAATGAGCGAATCAATTCTATATTTTAGCAAAAATGTTTAAAATAGAAATATTAAGAAAATCTACAAAGATGAAACGATGTTATCAATATGTTCCAAAGGTACCTCCACGGTTACGCATTTAAGTGTTAAGTACGTGCATACCTGCACTTGTATCGATATATATAGACTTTTACAGGAAACAATAAAACATCATACCAAGTACTGCCACTAACAGCCCAATCTACCATAATCTCGCAATGGCGGTGCCCTTAGATGCTCTAAATTTAGAAAATTTTGAGTTCCAAGAAAACAAAATTTGGCCGGAATGAAAAAAACAAACATATTACGGTCTAGTATAGTGGTGTTCTGAAACACTTTCAAAGTATACCTGTGCAAGATTATTTATTGTTTGGCAAATAAAATGGCTAAAAATTCCGGCGAGTAGAAAGCAGGAAACACGTACTTTGGGTACCCTGCTTGTTCGCTAATTTTTTCAGTGTGAATGTATACCGGTGATATCCTACTAAATAGATCACAGAAATGTCATTGTTAGTTTTAGATCTACGTGGCTTCTAAGAATTGCAGGTTTATTTTAATATATCAAACAACGACTTATAGTAATTTTACACCCCATGCTGTCATGTATCCGTAAAGTCCATAATACCTTGGAAAAATGAAAAGGCATTTACAATGGAACAATACTATGCATGCTGAATACGTTGTCAATGCGTAATAGCCGATTACTTTTGCGTATCTTCTAAGCTGCTTATTTCAGGTACTTTTAGGTGATTTATATATACCGTCTCAAGTTGAGTTTTTCAAATGCTTAGCATTTTTGTAAAATGTGTACGTGATTCCTTCAATTGTTGAGCATGTTAAGGACAGAATGCATTCGTTTTGCTAACAGAAAAAGGGACCAGAAAGCGTAGTCTGCATTTCTATTTAACAGAAGTTTTAAACTTGTTGTAAAAATTTACTCATTGTGAAGTTACTTTTACTAAAACGCCCTTGTCTACAAAATCTAAGGTTTCGTTCAATAATTCAAGCTCTTAAAGTTATCAGGTTAAAATAATATACAGATTAGTCCTACTACAAGCTATTGACTATTCGGATGTGTCTATATTCTAAACAATATTAATCATGGCACTATTTGTTAGCCTCAAAGTTGAAACTTTGTTAAAAAGCAAATTTATTTTCTTCCTGTTTATACGGTTGCAAAACCACCAAATTTCCAGCCACGATTTTGGCAATTACGTGGACATATCTGTTAGCCAATGGAAGGAGCGCGTAGAGGAAACACAAGAGCTAGTAAAAACCGTCTATTCGTTAAACATTTTAAAACCATTAGAAATTATTAAACCAGTTGAACCACTTGACAAATATGTTGTCGAAATAGCAATAATTTACTTACTAATTTGTTCCAGCACAACCAAGCCAAAATCCTAGCATATTGGCAGGCAATGTTTAACGACGTTCAGTTGCGGTTTAATACACTGCCAATTACAAAATTTACTTTTCTCCACTGGCGTACCTAGAATCAAAATTTGGTAGGTGCACAGTCTTAAATTGAATTGGAAAAAATAAAAATTACGATTTAAAAGAACGTTGTAACATTTATTACTAAAAATTATTACTACTGGTAAATATACTCTTAAATTAAACCAGCTTGGTTTGACCAAATTTACCGTTTCTACAGAAGTTATCATTTTATGTATAATAACTGCATGCATTTAAATTAGATTGAAAAACTTTAAAATCTGTCAAAACACATAAATTGTGAGAGCTTAATCGCAATCAATTTGCTATTGCTAAATATGTACATTCAAGGTTCATATATATAATCCTAATCCTCCTAGCGACCTAAGCAACATTCCACTTTAGAATGAATTTGTGCAACTTTTAGTCCCTAGTCCCTAAATAATGTCAATTGCTTTATACAATGTCAAGTACTGAAATAAAAATTGTCCTCTTAACTGAAAAATGCATGAAAGTACCGGGTTAGCTTTTAAATATGCTTAGCACAACAGAAGTGTTCCATCTGTGAATGGATGTAAGTACAAGTTTGAGTTAACAAAATGCTGAATGGCGTTTAGTTACGTCAGACCAAGCCAAAGCAAATTGCGTTATGCTTTCGCAGTTTCGGTATCTTGGTTTTTATATGGTCTTTTGCAAAAAGTTTGCACCCCTAGTTTAGCCCGATTTAACTATTCATGTAATAATATAGATTGTATATTCTGAATAAACTTTAAAACATTTTATATAGAGATATGCATTTTGCAAATAATTCGTTGGAAAATTTGTCAAACTAAGCAATGGAATGAATGATTTTACACAAAACATTATAATTTTTAGTTCGTAATAACCTTTATTCTTATGGTCCGCATCATGGGCTTCATGACTTAATATTTGGCTGATAAACTCATTTCGCGCCATCCTGAAAGAACGAATCATTATTACATTATCCAGAAACGAAGTTATATAAACTGAATTGATTTGCTTCAACAAAGTTTCCCCATTTCAGTAATGATTGCTTAATTGAAAAACGCACAGAAAATACAAAATGTTCATTGCACTACAATGGATTGGAATGGACTGCTGATGAGACTCCAATATAACAGGGGGAACTAATATAGAAGATAAACTTGACAGACGGATATGCTGAATTTTATATAGTTCCTCCAGAAGCCTCCAGTTCCTCCTCCTTCAGTTCCAGAAGCAGTGAACTAATAACATAAATGATAACCTATGAAACATTTTAATAGTAGGCCATTTACCACTTGTCATAGTCTATGTCATGTTAAAAGGGACAGTAACATATTTATCTGTTTATTTTATGGTAACATAAAATAGAATTTATTGTGTTTCCTATGACATATTACCAAATTCGAACACCATTAAATTCCATTGAAGCAGTGTCATTAAGGCAAAAGTAGTCATACGATTTTACCTAAATACTTGAAAAAACAACACAAACAACAAGAAAATCATAGGCTAATCTTTACGCAAAGTAAACTCTAAACGTGTATTCTAAAAATTCGGAAATCAATTAATTTTCAAAAGAAATCAAGCTTTCAAGGATAACTAGTTTCAACTTACAATGTTGTAGTATTGGGTAGTCATTATTACATTTTTTGGAAATTAAAAGATTATATTGTTAAAAGGAGAAATGATCGGCGCATCGTAAAGCTGAGATATTGTCTGCTTTTCGTTTTAGAGGAAAATTCCAGGACGAAGTTTTTGTCTGGAAATAGTATACTTAAAAATACTTCTCTTGCTAAAACAAGTCGCCGTATGCATAAATCTGTTTTTGTTATACTAGAATACACGCCATACTAGAATATACACAACCTGAAATATTAGTTGACAAACTCTACTTTCTAGACTACTTTTTACGTTATCAAAATCAGATTCTCGCTTTATTTCTGAGTTATCCAAGTAGCACTGTAGAAAATAAAATGCAATTCAACATCCTACGCAGATGTTAGTTTGCTTCAAAGTTGCTACAAATTGCTGAATATTTCTCGAGTTTTCAATGTCTTCATGGTGAACTATTACTGTTGTCAATTGCTTGTTTGATATTGATTTTCTGGTAAAAACCAGCTCTTTAAGATAGCTCTCAAACGCTGGCCAGAATGATGAAATACCTTTTGACAAATACCTTGTCGTATTTGCGGTTTTTTGCCCCAATGTAATGGCCTGAAAATTCTCTCCATATTTTAGACGGACATTCTCTAAATCATTTTCATAACGTGAAAGCAGCATCCACGTTTCTGAAAACGAAAAAAAATATAACCTGGATGAGTACGTATGACATGATAATTTGCGTTTGGGCGGAAATAGACACCACTTACTTTCAATAACCATTAAATGTTCAAAAGTGTCCATCAGCAAGGTAAAGTAGGTGCTTAGTTGGCAGATATTAATGTCCATGTTATTTCGGGTTTTAATATTGGAAAAATCTTGGAATTGTCGTATAAAGTTTTTTTTAGTCATTTTCAAATAAAGTGCTCCTTATCAGATCTTGTTTTTCTAATAACACCCATTTACCAAGTACTTTGACAACAAGCTCCTGAGACTTATCATACACTTTACTAAGAAATAATTTGCAAGTTGGCTTATAAAGTGCTGTCCTAGTAATCGAAACACTTACAAAATTAACATTTGGGCTTCGACAATCCAGCAACTATTGTTCTGGGTTTTCAACAATGTAAGTCAGTAAAGAAATATTTGCCGTGTGAGTCTTAAATAGTACCCTATATCGTTGTCATTCTGTTTTCCGTTGAAATATTCCAAAGGAAATTCTTCCTTCAAGGTTATATCAAAAGACGTAACATGAAAGTCTGCACGTTCCCCTTCTGTTATTAAATACATACCATTAAAGTAATAAGTACGCTGAAAATCTTCCAAATACATTAATCCCACTTTGATAATTCGATTTTTAAAACTTAGGTTAACAAAGTCTTTTACCGAGCCTATCAATTTGTATACTTGTAGGTAGCTATAAAATGTAATTAAATTAGGAAGATCATATTTGTTTGTTCTAAAATCTAGCATAATTGCGGTTACGTAGACAGCTATTTTTGTACGGTCACTCAAATCAATAGCTGTTTGAAGGTTGTGAAATATGTCTGCAGATCTGTTTTCTAATAAGTCTCCGGTTGTGCTGTTAATGCACAGAAGGGAAATAATTAACTGAGGAGGAACGTTTTCAGATTACAAATGTTCAACAAGGTTAATAACCAGGATGATATTGATGAAATCGTAAAGTGATACATCTGTTGGATTTCAAAAAGTTTCTAAGCATTTTGAAAATTAAAGATTTTGTGCTGAAAACCTAAAAATATCAGTATTGTAGAAATGCTTACCAGTCGGGTAAAGCAGGTATGGAGACAATTTTACTACACTTTTCAGTTTTGCAAAATTACAGGAAGTATTTAACTCTAGAGCTTTGTCAACTAACTGTATTACATTATGATTGAATAGAAAATTTTATGTGTTTTTGGAAGCACCAGACACATGAGTAACCAGAATGATAAGAGCAAAGGGAGTAAACGTAACAAAAATTTTAAAATTCAATTCTATTACGATTTAATGAGAATGAAACTGAAATAATACAAATAGAACTGACTCGGATTCAGAATGAAATGATAGTTTTAAATGCTCGTTATATAAAGTTCATAACCAACCAATAATCTGTATTGCAATGTTTTGCAAGCTGTAGTGTTGAATACTTGGTAGCCAGGGAGTGCCAGCATAACATAATGTATGACTTTTTGGTTTTATTAAGTTCGACTCTGTTATAATTAACGTACTAAACTATGTTAACCCCACTTGGATTGCGGTTTTTTACTTCCACCAAAGCCAACTGACAAAAAGCATTCTGGGTTCAATGAGTAACAGTTGGATCTGTCATGGTTGGTAATGCATAAAGTCCAGTCAATTTATACCCGTCCATTAAATTGAAATAACTGTTTTATTTGAACTTTGTAGTGACAGAATTAATTGCCTTCTAATACTGAAGGGATCTGTCGCGAATTGAAGAAATAAATAAATAAATACTCGAAAATTGAAACAAGTAACTTTGTTTATAATACAAGGTCATGACTCTGTAATATGCCGACTTGTATCATACGACAGATTTGCAAACTGTGCTATGTCTCAAACTTAGTATTAGTGTTTAACCTAAATTTTTTCTGTTAAAAATCGCATTAAGTTATAGTTCGATTTTGAACGTTAGTACATTTTTTGTCCTTGCTTAAGTTATTGTAATTACAGAAAATCTTTCTCACTTAAGCAATGTAATCTTCTACAGAACTTACAACTCCTTAGTTGGGTGTGTATTTATTTATAGTTACATGTATTTGTAATCAAAAATCAAACTGTATTTGTAAAATGAATGCTAAAGTTTCTTCATGGAAATTGGCCAAATTGAGAAATGAATAAATAAACTATCTAAACTATCTACTCATGCTACATGATTTAAATTTGTCTAATATAATATGACAATAATAATCTAGAATACCAAAGCACTTGGTTCATCGCAAAATGAATAGCGTATGCTAAAACATATCCGCAAATGCACAGCCATTGCCGAACGCGTTTCCTGGTTTCAATTAGGAAACATACAGCCGCCCATGCAAGACCAGCAGCCAGAACCAAAAACAAAACCAGAACGTTTCCATTCATGTTCGGTGGCTTTAATGGCATTTGCAATGGCAGAAACTTATCTGAACCCAGCATTCTTCTCCACCATTCAAGAATGCCTGACTGCCTAATACTTTTCATGCGTTTTAGCACATTACGAGGCACAATACCACTTGGGTCAATCCTTAAGCTTACGTTTCTGTAAGTTTCGGAGCTAATGTCTGCCGGAATGCCGCTACGCTGCAGGTCTTTTGTGATTTTTGTACTCAGATGTGCCGGTAAAAAAACTGCAGTATTGTTGCAGTTTCTCAACTCCTGCGTTAAAACGGCTAGTTCTCTATCCCTAAAACACTTGTAGTTGAAACGTTTGCCATGGAATGCGCACTTTCTATGTGGTGTGACGGTTTCGGAAGGCTGAAAGTCCAGTTCACTTTGTGCAAATGTAACGGCTGTATTATTTAGTAAATAAATTGAGTTTCGAAGTATTCCAATTTGTTCGTAAAACTTTTCCTCTAGCTTACTTGCAGGCTCCCAATAATATTGGATGTTCGAAAACGGGGAATGTATTTTATAGGATTTTCCTTGATGATTTAGGGATTTCAGTTCAGCTCCAAATGTTTTTCTTCCCATGATATTTCATAAATTTCTCCACTTTTTGCAAACATTGTGAACTTATTATCTATTAATAACTTTGACGTATCAAATGGAATCCTACCCCGAGGTAACATCAAATTGTACACATTCACGTTTTTGTATGCACTGCTTAAAATCACTCCCATCAAAAGAAACAATCCTGTGCAGATACGAATCTTGGAGAACTTTATACATATTCCGGAGAATGGATCGCCTTGCTCCACTAAAACCTTGTAAATCGAAATTATGTTGCCAAAGGTTGTATGTAGAGAGCACAACATCTTGGTTCCCGTGACGGCATTAAGAAATATACATAGAACAAGCACACAAATCAAAATAAAAAGCCAAACCTTATTTTGGTAAGCTGCTAATAATTCATGGAACTCAAATGGAGAAATTGGTGAGTTTCCACAACTAACAAACTGAATGCTTGCAACCGAATCATGCACAACAAGCGAAAATTCGTTTTGACTTTCTTGGTCATAATAATGCACTGTAGTGTGCCATTCTGCGGTAGTATACCAGTTGGTTGGTTCATTTACCAGCTTCTTCAACTTGCAGACGTCATTCCTTTCAAATTCCAATTTATAAGTGTAATTACCCATAACATCCAGTAAAATGTATGAGTATAACTGTAGCACTTCGTTTTCTTGTTTGCTCCGTTTTCCGCGAAAAAAATTTAAAATTAGGTTGCCTGGGTCACATGTTTCTTCAAAATTAGGAAACTTATATGCAAGTATTTGTTTTGAATGAAAATACCACGTAGTTTGGCCAGTTGGTGGCAGTGCAATTTCGATTATTGAATCGACGGAAAACATTTGAATCCAACTGTTCAATAAAAAAGTGCGATTTCTTACATGTCTGTGGAAACTAATTTCCGATAATAAAACGGAAATATGAGTTATGGTTCCCTTTGACTCGTAAAAAGTCTTTCGTTCAACCAGCAAATGAGCTATGCAGTTCACATCATGTGTCAGTTTTGATGGCCTAATCCGATGGAGTCTTTTTAGTTGTGTGCTGATTTCGACTATATTCACATTTGGAAAATCCACATACATGTAAAAAACCTGTTGCGCTTTTACGTAAGGAAAATCTTTCCTTGTGTCAGTAGACAATCCTAAAAGTGGGAGTATTTTGTAATCGTAATCTGGCCGAAACAATTCAACTAGTGCAGCACATTTCCAAGGCTTTGTAGCAGCTGAGTATTTGATAGCGTTTATGCCAACACAGTATTCGTATGAGTACTGCCATAGTGCACTTAGGTAATGGGAAAGGTTACATGGTAAAGTCCAGTTATGTGCACCCGAATAGGTGCCGTTTAGGCTGGACATTCCCTTATGAGTCATTATAATTGCTGTCCTTTTTATCAGTGGATTTTCTGCTGACAACACAGCAGGAATCATGGTTCGTAGCACTACTGGATACGCAGTTGGTAACCTAAGATTAACATCTTGGTAGTTGTTTAAAACAACCAGGCATTCTGCTGTGGAGAAAGGGTTCAAGAGCTGGTGGAGATTTTGTATCACTGGGAAAGAATTCCTTTTGTTTTCAAAATTTATGTGCATCGTTTGAAGCGACGTTATGTTAGACTGGTATATCTGGAACACACCATTACCATCAGGAAGATAATCAAAATTTTGGGGAGTTTTGGTTTTAGTGAATAGGTTAGTTATTAAAAATGTATATTTTCTTTGTGGAAATGAAGACGTTAAAAAGCAGACTGCTAAAATTAAAATAAACCAGGTAGTTTCTAACATGTTTAAGCCAGAATGTAGCAACCCTTATCCACAACTGTTAGATAAATCAAATTTTATGTTCCCTGGGGATTCAGCCCACAGGTGTAACAAGCACCCAAGGAATGTCAAGACAAAAACTAATTTTAAGACACACGGACTAGCACTCAATTAAAATAGACTATGTCGTATTGACGTCAGTGTTCATCATCCTTTATAATTCTTATGCTTGTAATAAATTGTGTATATTGGATATGTCAGAAAAGTTAATTGAAACATGCAATTCACCAAAGTAGCGTCAACACAAGCACAAGGCAACAGTCGGTTTGTAGCAATTTTTAGGCCAACCTATACTTCTTTTGAGTAAACACCGCAGGCACGATGAATGCTCATCTAAAAATAATATCTACTTATCAGTTTTGCTTGCCAATAGTATACTAAATTTAGCGCTATCGAACAAACAACTTATTTTAATCTTCAGTAAGAAGCTAAATACGTAAAAACTTCAACCATAGAAATACACGTTACCTTGCTCACTATTTAAAGCTATTTTAACAGTAACAATTTCCTCTATTTGTAACCTTTCACAGGATAGGGGAGCGTGCTCTAGTAAATAAAAATACTATTCTGCGTAATATTGGATACGAAGACAAATTACATCTTCGCAAACACACAGGCACAACGCACAAGTAGTTTGGTATTAGTCACAGACAGTCAGTACTCATACCTACAACTTTGTACCTAGGTAGGTACAAATTTGTAGTGACTACAATTTTGTACCCCTAGGTACAAATTTGTAGTGAGGTAGGTACAAATTTGTACCTTTTGGGGCAGGTTGGACCATGGAGGGTAATTTAATTTGTAAAGAGGTTTAAAATAAATTTTAATGAAATTAGATTACCTGAACACATATGAACATATGAAAAAATAAATTGCCACGGTCAAAAATTTTCATTTTTACTGAAATTCACGAAAAATGCATTTTTCTAATTTTTTCACCTTCCAGCTTTTGTTACTCGCCTACTTGTGTAATATTGACAATATTTTTCAAATAACTAACTACAAATTTGTACCTAGCTAGGTACAAATTTGTGGTGAGGTAGGTACAAAATTGCAGTGAGGTAGGTACAAAATTGTAGTGACCTAAGTACAAAATTGTAGTGACCTAGGTACAACTTTGTGGTGAACACAAATTTGTACCTACCTAAGTACAAAATTGTAGGTAAGAGTACTGACTGACAGATGGGCTTAATAACCCGCTTCAAATAGCACGTAGAATGTACATGATGTAGAATGTAGAGTACCTACAATAGATCCTGCTTATGTAATGCTTAATTCAAATGAATTCCTACAGAGAGACACATGTCAAAACGCTAATATGATACTTTACCACTCTTTGGCTAACTGGCTGAAGAAAGAATCAGATTTGGTTTCGTTCAAACCACTTGAGATACCGAGGCAATATAAGCAGAACTTATCAATAATTAGTCTAAGCAAAGCTAAATTTTTAATGACTCCAAGCAGTATCTCAAATTAGTTTTTGTTTTTACAAAAAGTACCTCTTTCTGTTTTTATCAAAATAATAGTTCGATTAACTTTATTTAGGAACATATTCAATTCCATTTATAAAGAACTGTATATACTTCGATGGAATTTAAAGAAATTTTCAGGTTTAAGGAGAAACCACTTTCTTGAAAGTGGGAACCGTCATACAATTTCCTTGACAAATAGAAGTAACGGCAGCAGAATATATATGCTAGGGGAAATGCGAGAATTAGTAGTTTTGTATTAGATGACAAGTTCAACAGCAGACAAAATTTTACTTTTGTGATTTAAATCTTTTCTTTTTCAGCAAACCAAAATTGCAGTATAATTTAGAGTTGCTATAACTCAAGAAAATTCCCGTTAAAAGTTCTCAATTTTAAACGTTTCTTCAATCGTTGAAATTTCTTTTGGCAAAGTTAAACTGTGTTAATTTTCTACAAACGAGTATTTTTAACGTCAAATTAGAATTCGGCTTTTGATTTTGTTCTGTACCTGAAGGAACTGTGCGCATTATATTTCCAACTTTGGAGTCAATATCTATCTTCAAAACTTATTATTTATACTGTTTTTATTTAGCGTCTGTCGTTTATAAAACGGTGTTGAAAATTCTAAGCTTAACTAGAATTTGTTTCTTTTAAAATTTCTCTACAAAACGAATCAACTTCGAAGAAATAAAAAAAAGAGTATGCAAACTAACATGTGTGCACATTTAAACTGACGTATTTAAACCGAGGTTAAAGCAGGGCGATAGCTTCTTCTTTGTAAGCACACGAGGCATTAAAAATAGAACTTATCCATTATTGAAAGAAGTAAAGTAGAATTTTAAATGACGCACGAGCCAAGCATTATGCCAAATTAGTTTTCGTTTTGAAAAGAAGTACCTCTTTCTCCTTTGGCTTTGCACCTGGCAGATAAAAGTTTTATCATAAAACTATTTAAAAAACACCATCAGATCCCGAGAGATCCTCTCAAATCTATAGTGGTGTAAGTGTGTAAGTTAGCAAGCGTGCACATTGCAATACACATCAAGCTGACTAGCAAGCAGGAAAAAGAGTATTCTTTTATGACATAATATGTATGTATATAATAGATATAACTTATCTTAAGCAAGCAATATAATGTATGTATGAGTAATAAGCATTATAATAAGAATATATTCCAACTGAGTATTTAAAGCAATGATTTATCAATAATAAAAGAGACTCTGGTTTAAGATTTCGAACTGAAAAGTACGATCTCGCTTTCCCCATTTTATTCATATTAACACATAACCGAGTCGCATATTCTATAGGAATCTCAGTACACATTCACGCCAAACGAGCAAAACAAGATAGAAAAATGCACACATGGGTTGTTTAATATTTTAGGTATTTTTTAGGGAACCTCTATTTGTGAGTAATAGTTAGTTACCACGCAACATAAACTGAAACCCAGTTAGCCTGTTTTACAGTCCATTTAGCCTAGTTGAACATATTTAGCCCATGTTAGTTCTTCAAAAAATTATAAGTAAATGGATTGGTTGATAATCAAAAATTTCTTGGCAAATAAGAAGATGGCAACGAGATTAGGTTTTAGTCTCTTAATTATCTATAAATTATATTTTGAATAACTCAGAAGACTTAAAAGTATGTAGACTAATCTATGATAAAATATTAATTCATTAACTTGTGTCGCCGTCCAACTAATAATTTATTAATGTGAAACCAATGCACAAGGAAACTTCTTTCTCTGTTCAATAATTAGAAATGAAAAAGCAAAACTTGAAAACCCTTAGAAGATTAAACAACTCATTTAATGAGACGCATCTAGTAACACAGTAGGTAATCTACACTACTAGCTTCAACTTTAGTGAATATTTATCTTTGTAGATGTTGGAACAAGTTGCAGCACAAACTTTGTTTATTAACAATTACTTCATGTCTACCATGTGCCCTTTAAGCCTGCATTCAGCGCATTTTTGTACAAATTGTACACAAGCAACTTAATCCTCCTCACCATAATATATTAATTGAGAAACAGTTTTATTCGTGCGCATTTGCAGATAAGGAAAAAACAGATCTGTAGTGACTCCATAGCGTCACCGCGTAAAGGAAACATTTAGTGCCGTTAAACGTAAACAAAGTCATTCTTTATTCTGCCGGAGTTGACGATTACCGTTGCAACGGCTCAAGCAAGCATTGCTGATTAAAATAGTAAGCTAGCTGATCAATGGAACTAAATGTTTAAAAATACTTTCAACTATTGGAACAACTTGAAATTATCCCATAATTTATGCTCCGATGGAACATGAGAATATAAATACTATAAATCAGTCAGTTTTTGTGACTCTAAGCAAGTGTCCTAGAATATTTGTCCAATTTGAGTACAGTACTAAGTAAGGTTAAGGAGAAACTAACCTTGTTATATTGAGTCCTTTTTGGGCACTCTAAAAAGTAATTTTTTAGTGCGTGAGAAAGGTCACGTAGGCAGTCTGAAACCTAAGCCGATTAGATTTTGTTTTCATTCCTTTTCAATTTGCTTAGGTTCAGACACTCCATTGATTCATATAGTTTGACTTAAAAATGTGTATTTGTGGTTTGTGCTCGAGCATTTTCAAAGCAGTGCAGTGATAACATTGTTTTCAACCCAATCTTTTAAGCATGATCTGAAATGGATTATACAAAATCGTAAGGCATTTAGTGCAGTTGCCACATAAGTAGACACAGGTCGAAGCTACAAACACTTTTTTCTAAGCATCGATAATACTGAGCCCTGATGTCTGCACACAACTTGACATATAAAGCATAAATTAGCCAACAGTAGTTGTACCTTTCAGGCGTTTGTCCTTTCCAGTACTCAGTTCACTTACTATTTAAATTAGTTAGTTCAATTACTTGAACAATGTTTGCTCAATATTGGAGGTATCTGTGCAAAATGGAAAACAAAGTGATTAACCGAAAGAAAACGGTACCGTGCGAAATCTGCAACAACGTTTTTGGAAATAAATCGACACTAACAAGACATAGGAGAGTGCACACCGGCGAAAAACCATTTAAATGTGAAGTATGTGACAAAACATTTACACAAGCTAGCACTTTAAAAAACCACAACAAAGCAGTGCATATGGGCATGAAACCATTCCAGTGTACGCAGTGTCAAAAGCGTTTTTCAGAAAAATGTAATCTAAAAACACATGAAAGGGTTCACAATGGCGAAAAGCCATTCCAGTGTCCTCTTTGTCCCATGAAGTTTGCAGCACAAGTAAGCTTGTATAGGCATCTACGGCGTCATACTGGTGAAAACAATTATAAATGCACGCAGTGTAGTGAAGTATTTAAAACCAAGACGTCTCGTGATTGGCACTTCAACCTTCATTCAGGTAACGATCTTGTACACAGTCTAATACTCACATGTTTAGTTTGTTCGTCTTTTAAAAATAACCCCATTTTCTCATTTCATATTAGGAATCCACTACAATGGTTTTGGATGTCTATTTTGTGCGCGGCGTTTTGTGTCATCGTGGAACCTCCAAATTCACATTCGTTCTCATATAAACGAGAAACCCTTCTTTTGTTCCACATGTTCTAAGGAGTTTGCTCACAATACCAATTTGTCATCGCACATGAAACGAGTACATTTCAATGAAAAACTTTTTCCTTGCAATTTGTGTGGAAATACTTTCAAGGCCAAAACAGATGCGTTGAGGCACCTGAAAACTCATTTACACGAAAGACCGGTCAAATGCAAAGTATGTGGAAAAGGTTTTATTACCAACCATGACAGAAAGCAACATGAGCTGATACACTTCAATGAAAAACGCTACAAATGCGATAAGTGCGGGAAGCAATTTCGACAACCTTCCAATTTAAGAGGACACGAAAAGCAAGTTCATTCTGATTGGAAACCGTGGATTTGCAAGGACTGTGAGAAGGGGTTCTCAACAAAGAATGCTTTAGTAAAACATGAAAGACTCCATAGTGGGGAAAAACCCTTCAATTGTGATTATTGTGATGCAAAATTTAGTGAAAATTGCAACTTGCGTAGACATATTCTACGCAAGCATGAGACAACCTAAACGTAGTACATGTACTTATATGCTACAATGTTATGGAGTTAGCACTTTTGGCACGCTAAACAAGTTTAATTGTTAAATTTGCACGACTGTATGAAACCACGTGGAGTCCAATCCTATTCTTGATAAGTAAATGTACTAGTTTTAGTACAAACTAATGTGTAAATAATTAGGAATTCGTGTACATTGAATCAAATGCAAATATATATGACCAAACGTTTTAATTTGAACAAGAAAATGATTCCCTGTTACAGTATAAAAGAGTTTTGATCTTGTAAAATCCCTGAATGGTCCTAAAATCGTTCAAGTGTTGTGAATGGTTTTCCTTGTTTTTCATGGATGTGAGTAAATATTATTATATTTTGGGATAGAGGAGAATCCTTTGGTCATTATATATTCTCCTTTTTGATAGTGTGCAATTGTGTAAAATAAAAAATAGGTCATTATGCAATTATTTATGTTAAACCAGTAGTGTGAATTTCTAATGTTTTTTAAACGGAAACTTTGTAAAGTGCCAAGTAAAATATCAAAATATTAATTTGTCATTTGTTTATAAATTAATTAATTATTTTTGTATCATTTTTCATACTGAGCTTGTTTTCAGTCTCAATATGTGTAAAAACATTCCAGATCAGAAAGAAAATTTTTTTGAGTGGCACCCATCATTTGGTTTTACTCATGATGCCTCAATAGGACTGATCACTATTTACAATTTTCATTCCCTTTTTATACTAAAATTGGCTACTCCGTGTTCGAACTCGGAAAGTTACAAAATGGCAAGTAACAAAGAAACGTTTCATGACGAACTATCATGAAGCGATAAAGTTGAACCATTTCCGGTTTCACAAGAAAAACTATCATTTTCCATACAAAGAAAGACAAATGAAAATGTCAATGTCTGACAAAGTCCAACTTTACGTTGGATCGAACCTGACCTTTTTACCGGAAGTAGCCATTACAAAATACAAAGTTCACAATATTGAACTTTGACAATGGTCATCATAGCAATAACAATACGAAATACTGAACGTGAACAAGGAACAACGAGTTGACAGGTTTGAAAACGTTCAGTTAACAAAGAAATGGAAAATTATAATAAATATCCAGAAATTCCATTTCCTGTCTACTTCGAATTCAAATCCTCCGGAACAGTACTTAATAATTGAATTGATATATTTACTTAGACTTATTAAAAATACCACAAATTGAAAACTAGCTTAGTATGAACAAATGTACAAAATTATTTCATTTATTTTCAAAAGTCAAATTTTAATTTGATATTTTACCTGGCACCAAACAAAGTTTCCATCAAAAAAACATTAAAATCCCAGTGGTGATGCAGTAACTAAATATAAAAAAAAATTAAATTTGTTAAACAAAGTTGCACTCCAGCAAAAACGACTGCGTACAATGATCAAACGTTTACCATTTTTCAGTGGTAATTATTTTTCTCACATGCAAAAATATATTAAAAGCCATTTTAAAATCTTCAAGATTTTAAGATCATTAGGGGAACTTTAGAAGTTTAAAACTCAATGTATTCTAACAGCGCATGACTTCTCTGTTCAAGGTACAACGTGTTTACTCATTTAGTTCCATATTTGATTAAAAATTATGAACATCTGATTAATTACACATTAAATCGTACTAAAACTGGTGCGTATTTATAGATCAAGAATGGGTTTATACTTCACCTAGTTTTATACACTCAAGCAACATGCAAATATTTGCAGAATATGTAACCTAATAGATACATCTATAAACCAAAATACTTTTAAAAATTGAGCAAATAAAATTGGCGTGCCAGAAGGCCTGCATACACTTTTAACAACACTGCAGCATGTAAGTATATGTACAACGTTTAGGTCGGCCGGAGCTTGCCTACCAAGTGCTTACGCAGGTTGCCCTTGTCACTAAATTTTGCATCACAATAGCTACAATGGAACGGCTTTTCTCCACTATGGACTCCTTCATGTCTAACTAAATCTCCCTTTTTTGAGAATACCTTTCCACATTCCTTGCAAATCCACGGTTTCACTTCAGAATGAACATGCCTTTTGTGTTGTCTTAAGCCTTTAGGTTGTCGAAACTCCTTGCCGCACTTATCACATCTGTAGAGTTTTTCACTGGAGTGTGTCAGCTCATGACGCTTCATCTCATAGTTGGCAATAAAACCTTTTCCACATACTTTGCATTTGAACGGCCTATCACTTAAGTGAGTCCTAAGGTGCCCCAGCACTTCGGCGTTGGCTTTGAAATTTTTTTTCACACAAATCGCATGGGAAATGTTTTTCCTTGGAATGTACTTGTTTCATGTGGGAAGACAAAACGCTATTCCCAGTAAACTCTTTACAAGCCAGCGGCGGGGTGGCGCAGTTTGCTAAACATGCACTCTGCATCTACCTCACCAGGAGTTCGATCCTCGCTGGTAAAGTAAGTCTGTGTTGCTTTTCTTTTTTCGAGGCTTATTCTTGTAGTAGTAGATGTGACTTCGCTCTCTCGGTGGTTTGGTCCTGAACGTTCTACTTGGATTGAGCATGTTGTTGATTTACATACTTGCAATTTCCATAATATTCCTCGTAAAAAGCAGCACTGTGTAAAAACGTAATGGGAGAGCCTGCAAAATCCAGAATGTTGGATACGCGGCTGGGTCCTCTCTATATAGGGGGGATTCTTTCCAAATTTACATACATACAAACTCTTTACAACATTTGGAACAAAAGAAAGGTCTCTCGTTTATGTGAGAACGAATGTGAGGTTGGAGGTTTGACGATGACACAAAACGCCGCGAACAAAAAAGACATCCAAAACCATTGTAGTGGATTCCTGATATTTAATGAGAAAAAAAGGTTTGCTTTAAGCGACGAACAAAAAAAGATGTGAGTATTAGAATGTGTATAAGATCCTTACCTTGGTGAAGGTTCATGTGCCAATCACGAGACTTCTTACTTTTAAATACTTCACTACACTGCGTGCATTTGTAATTATTTTTGCCAGTGTGACAGCGTAGATGTAGATATAAAGTTCCAGGGGCGCAGCGAGGGGTGGGCACCTAGGGCACGTGCCCTACCTTAAAATTTGAGAGCTTTAAAATCTTGGATAAAATTTGGTCACAAATATTCAAACACATTTACAATTAATCGTGCTAATTGACCATTTGAGGCTTTTTGCCTATATTGGGCGACGAAACAAAAACGATGTAGATGCTTATATATATATAAAGCTAGCTAGTTCAAGCCAGTTTCTTATCGAAACTGGTTATAATCAGTCTTGGAACTGAGATTCTGTACTTGAGTTTAAAAATTTTAATTTACAAAAGTAATCAGAGTGTTCATTTTAAGCAAAAAGTGTTCAAGGTTAGGAGAGTTCCAGATAAATGTTACATATCATTTGAATATGGGAGGTAATTCTGTTCCGACGCCAAGAATCTTAGTAAAGAGCTTGGTGCGAAATCACGGACAAAAAGCAGTAGTAAAGCTGATAATGAGCCATATGATAGAATGTTTTTATGAATCTACTCTAGAGATAAAATGTGGCATGATATTATAAATTTTCTTAACACTCGAGATGCTCAGTCTTAACTATTCGCTGAAGGGTATTTTGATGTTTAAACAGCTTGTGTCGAGCTATAATAAACGAAATGTAACAAAGTAATATAAAGAAAACTGATGTTTTGCTTTATGGCGACATTCTTATATTTCTATATAGATCACCACAAGAAATTAAATTAATCTGTTTAAAAAATGGGGATATTTTGAAAAAGTCAAGTGCTATGATACCACCTTATCAGGATTTGATTTCTCCTATAGTTGAGGCTCTGCGGCAACTATAGGTAATCATAACTGCAACTTGAGTGCCATTTTCTAATTCATACGGGCACGGTTTACTGCAATAGTATTTGTTGGCATGAACCCAATTTGCAAATTTATGAGATAAATGGAAACGGAAATAAACTACTTGTGTGTTGATCTGAGCTGATAAAGACAGAGTTTTATAGGATATGACAAATAGACAATTTCTAATTGAACAGACACTTCGAAGTTTTGTATTTCGCACTTAGCAAGTTTTTCTCTCCTAGGCAAAAGCTTACTGGACAATGTACCATCGGACGTAACTTCTATTTTTGGGTGGTATTGCCACTAAACGTTTCAAAATATCATCAACCATATCCGGTCTATAGTATAAGCTTTACTGAAATTTTAAAACGTATTATAAATAATAATATAGAAAGGCAGAAGAATCCTAAAACAAATTCAACATTTGCACATTTCAAAATAAAATTTTACAAATTTTTTCAAGCTTAATAATATAAAATCAAGCAAACGTATCAGCTTATGTGCCAGACAGAACCAACAGTTTTGTGTTGTTCCAAAAAAGTTTTTAAAGCTATTTCGGCAATGTAGTTGTATTATCTTAGCGTCACCACAAATATTCTAACCGATTGTTTTACTTTCTCGACGACATAGATCTTGTAGCTATTTGGTCAGACTTGTACAGATTTACTGAATTAATGCAAATGTTTTGACAAAACATTTGATATTTCACGAGTTAATAAATTCAATATCATACTAAAAGCTTAAAGCCAAAAAAACAACGATATATGTTTATTTTGACATATTTTAAATTTGGTGCCCTACCTAACCATCAGCGCTGGCTGCGCGCCTGTAAACGTTCCCTGTACAGCAAACTTCCTTGGACAAAGAGAACACTGGAATGGCTTTTCCCCATTGTGAATCCTTTCATGTGTGGTTAGATGTAGTGTTTCTGAAAAACGCTTGTGGCACTGATTACACTGAAATAGCTTCATGCCCAGATGCACTGCTTTGTTGTGTCTTTTTAATGGGCCAGCTTGCGTATATTTTTTGTCACATAGCTCGCATTCAAATGGGTTTTCGCCGGTGTGCACTCTCATATGTGTTATTAATTTCGAATTATACCGAAAAGCTTTGTTGCAGATTTTGCACGGAACCGCTTTATTTCGGTCAAACTCTTTGGTTTCCATTTTGGCAGATATCTCCAATGTAGAGCAAATATAATTCAAGTAAATTAATAAACTGATTTAAATACTATAGTGAACTGAGTAAATGAAAGTGGATTAACAACTGGAGGCAACAACTTCTAGGAGCGTATATATAAGTCAAGTTGTGTGCTGCCATCAGGACTCAGTCAGTATTGTTCATGTCTAGTGAAAAACGCTTATAGCTTAGACCTATGTCTAACGACACGGTATATATTCAAGATGCTCACCGAGTTACTGGATTATACATATAATATGATGCTTTAAAGTTAGGGTTGAAAACAATGTCATCACTGCTCTGAAAATGCTCAAGCACAAACCACATTGACACAGTTTTAAGTCAAACGACATGAATCAATGGAGTGTCTGAACCTCAGCATGATTTAACTCAACAGGATTAAAAATAAAATTTAATCCCCTGAGACCTCGATGTGCGTACGTGACGTTTATCACAAAATACACAATCACATTTAACCGTGCTCAAAAGGGATCAATAGAATAAGGTTAGTTTCCCTTTACACGTACTTAGTACGGTAGTCAAAGTTTTCTTAGCATTTTCTTAGTACATATGCTTAGAGTTTAAGAAAAAACTGAGTGATAAAATGACATCCCCCTGTCGCATCGGAGCTTAAAAAATGTATGATTTACAAATTGATATTTTACTATGAATAACCATTTGCCCGAGATTAATATTATCTACACAAATGGCAGCTGAAGTTGCAGGTTTTTATGATCCAGTAATGTAATGTTTCGTTATATGCACACAATTTGCTAAAATTATTTAAAAAATATGAAAAGTCAATGTGTCGGCGCATAATGTATTGATGCACGCATGCCATACATAATTATGCATGCAAGTTGATGCCATTATCAAAATTTTCTCTAATCCGCGGTATAAGAGAATTTATTCAGAAATGTTTAATATTTGTAAATCTCATACCAATTCATATTTACCCTTTAGTAAACGTTAACGGTTGTCAGCACAGTGATTTTGATAATCCTATTATACATGATAAACTTTGAAATGCAGAAATGTTCATGAACAAATGAGATATCTGAACCTCAGAAGATTTTCCAGGATTAAAAAACTTGACTTGATTTCTTAAAGTCAGCATGGCTTTACCACACAAAAAAAAGCATAAACTTATGTACCTTGTTTTTATGAAAAACACAGAAATATTACTGGTGTACATTTAAAAACTTTCTATAATCCTCAACTACTTGAAGTGCTGATAAAAATTCTTAAGAGTCCTTTAAAACTGCATCGTTGAAAGTTGAAGTTGAAAGGATTTTAAGTCTACCAGCAAGCATATTTCAAATTTTGTATTTCCTAATCCTTTTTTCTGAGAATATGCTTGAGTATAAGCTTTGTAAACTTACTTACTTGACAATAACGTTTGTAGTGTTCTCAGAATTTTACCTATTTTAAAATCTTAAGAATAACTTCTATTGACGTTGAAAACTTCAGGTCAGGCTTAGAGTCCGAAACTTCATCGATGTTGTGGCTTTGTATTTAGTAATACGCTTTCTAACCTACTACAAACATTAAAGATATCAGTCACACAATCATAAGAATAATGAGCTATTTTGCTTGTACTTGCGTTATTTGCTTTGGAGCGTGTTTTTATTGTCATGTGGATTATTCAATATCGATAAATAACTTATTTACAAACAAAACTACCCCCTAAAATTTTGATTATGTTACTGATGATGACCTATGTATATAAAAATGATCCATGCATGCAAATCTGGATAAGAAATATTATTTGTTTCTAGTTAAACAAAATCTGCGCGAGCTTTTACAATCTTTGTCCACAGCAAAAGGCCTAGTTGTTTTAAGCAATTATCCAGATGTATACATTAAACTACCAAATATATTTCCAGTAGAGCTTCAAAATATGATGATGTTCTACGTAAAAACTGCACGACTACAAATACCACGAATCGAAAAATTCCTAAAAGAATATCTGGATTTAAGGAAAGCTTTTTACATGTTTTTGGTTCTCATTGGGATTATCCTTATCCGGGTCATCAATTTTACAAATTATTACCAGAATAAAGTATTAACTGTTGCCAACTTTGTATTATCTGTTAAAACTGGTCTGCTAATGTTTTCTATTTTTCTCGAAATGTATGATTTCGCACTAACCTCTTTCCGCCGTACTTTCTGGGGAGCACATATCCTTTTCTGTGTAAAAATTTAATTTGCTCTCGTATTTTTCGGTTTTTTGAACAGGATGGCGCAAAAAATTTCGTAAAAGATGCCTAGATGTGCAAAAGCAACACTAAAAATTACTGTTTCAAATCGCTTACGTATACTAAAATCTACCAGGAAGTTGATAGTTGCTTTATTGTGTACGTCAGGAATTGTAAATTCGGACATTTTGGTGAGCGTTTAACAATAATGTGTTTTGCGGGCATGTGACCTTAGTTTACTTGTTATCAGTTTTGAAGCACGAATGTCTTTAACAGATGACCTTTTTATATAATCGAAAGTTTTTATCTTTTGACGTATCGATTACAAAGCTAATAGATTAAATTGTAATTGGTTGCCAATGCTGAGAATAGAATTTACATATATAAACTTCAGGGCCACTTACGTTATAATACAATACCGTTTTGGGTTTCTAGTTAGACCTGAGAATATCTAGAAGCACCAGGTTCAATCCAAGTTCTTTCAGAATTCTTTGCGCAGCAACAATGACACAACCAGCGTTAGTGCCAGCGATGTGATGACCAATATAGTCAAACAAATAGTCAAATTTGAATTGTTTGTTTAAAGTGCTGGAAATTTCACAAGTGTTACTAAACATTTCTCAGTGACACTAATTTTCTTATCAAGTCGGGCGAACTAAAATTCAAGTGTTTAAATCTAAATCAAATTGTTTTTGCACATAACTAATGAACCAATATTATCTAGTGGTTTGGTAACAAGCATGTAGATTGTTTTTTTTTCATAAATCCATAAAAGTTGCAATCACTTGCCTGTCAAACGACTAACTAACGATGCCTTTTTAAACAGAAGCGGTATGAATTGAGGGTTCTACTTAAATGAAAGGCCTAATCCTAAAAAATGATTGCGTACCAACAGATTCAAGAAAGTCAAGACGCAAGATTGAGGTTTTGTCCAGTTTTCCTAAAAAAGTAGCATATATTATCAAAATGTCTGTATAACAATCCAACTAATAAAAACTTTGGTTCCTTACATTGCATTCATAGCTTGAGAGAACGTTTTTGACATAGATCTCATTTAAATTGCCATTGTCTTGATGCACTGTCATATGTATGCTCAGTTTTGAATTGGACGGAAAGCATTTGCTGCACATTTTGTACCTCCTGTCTGTTTTGTACCAATCTCTTCATTTTCCTTTTTCACGATCTACTGGTCTAGAATTATTGAATGGAAAAAATTAGCTTATACAAATTATAATATAATTCAGCATTATTGTTTATTCTTGTTATTCTATCAGTATTCTCCTGATGAAGGTAGTAGTAAACTACCGAAAGCTTGAGTAAAAGTTGTATGTTTTACAAAAATGGCATCCATGACCTCCGCTTCTACTGATTTATAATATGATGAGTTTCTGGCTATAGAGACTGATTAAAGTCAAACCCTGTTTCAATTTTTCTAGTCAGGCGCATGCATATTATACTAGCCAGCAAACATCTTCATTATGTAATGATGAATGAATGTGTGCTATGTGTGGAATAACAATAAACCATTGACAAATAAGAATCGAAGAGCGTTGACAACACAAACAAAGTTAGATTTTAACAAATGGGCATCGTATTTGTAATCTTGGTCAAAAATGGACCTAACATTATGTGTCACACATCAAATGTTCATTAGTTTGGAACATTTAGCAATTGAGGTCCTAAATCAGGGCCTAAATAGTTAAATTTTAGCAAGCAGACTGTGTGGATTCGTAATCCTTGTAAAAATGGACCTAAGATCATGTGACGTATGATTAGGTCCTATGTAAAAATATTGAACCTGCTCAGTGTTTATGTGTTTACTAAATTATATTGAACCTGCTCAGTGTTTATGTGTTTACTAAATTATATTGAACCTGCTCAGTGT